>JAPKLW010001686.1:46602-163984 GCA_026898455.1 Plectranthus barbatus
TAAAAAATAAATTTAAAATAAATTATTAAATAAAAATTAATTTTTTTGGTTGTGGAACAGGAAATGGAACAGGGAATGGGATAGAGGATCTCAAGCCCTTTTTTTCATGTAGGAGTGGACCCACGTCATCTCAAAAACAAAAAAACAAAAAAAATCCCCCAACGCCCCCCTCTCTCTAGAAAGCTATACACATTTGAGATTTGGTACCGACCGCACAACAATACACATCATTTCATTGTAACAGTGTAACTCCTCCCACGGTCCCACCCATCCTCTTTTATAAAAAACAAAAAAAGATCCCCCAGCGCCTCCCCCCCCTTGTAACAGTGTAACTCCTCCCACGGTCCCACCCACCCTCTTTTATAAAAAACAAAAAAAAATTCCCCCAACGCCCCCCCCCCCTCTCCCTCCCCGTCGCTCTTATATAAATTATAATGATACGCATCCAATAACTCCCATAGCTGCATATTTTCCACTTACAAACATAAAAAGAAACTACGACTCCGGCCGGAAAGTTCTCCGACAAGAAAATGTCGCGCTGCAACAGCTGCCCCGCCGCAATCAAGATTCCAGTCCGTGGAGCCATCAAGCGCCGGATCTTCGCCGACCTCTTCCGCATGCTGAAGGCAGCTTTCCGCGCCGCCGTCCGCTTCTTCGCCCCGCATTGATTCATGATCATCACCATGAACATGAAGATGTCTCTGTTGTTGTTTTTCTTATACGTATGTTTATGTCACCGGCGATTGGAAAGGAGCTCGATCGAGCTTTTCGAGTGAGTGACCGGCGTCGGTGATTATTTTGTTTGCTATTGAATGAAATCATGAGCCTGTGATGGTTGTGTGTTTAACTCTACTGTATCCAAGTCCGTTTGGTTTTCATCATCTCAATCAAACTTACTCTGTTTTTCCCTTCAATTGTGCGCCCGCCGGAGTGGATGAATTCTTAGATATTTTCCGTTCAAACTTTATTTATCGTTGTAGTAAGCAACGACCAACGGTGAGCCGCTTCCGGCAATTTTGATTGTAAAATTTCTTAAGAAAAAGTTTTAATATATAGTAAAATATTTATTAATAAATATATACTAAAAAATTATTAGATGGGTTTGAGCCGGACTAAAAAAGGCCCAATATGAACCCTTTAAAGACACCTAAGTCAAGCTCACCAAACTCATTTGATTCATGGACCGGGCCTTAGCCGTGTTGACAACTCTGGTTGCTGACTTCGAACCAAAATTGTGAGATAACAAGTTTCTATTACAACTCGATACAACTATATAAAACTTTACAAATTTTGAGTTATTCTCAAATATACAAATCAAACCGAATCGAAACCGCCGGTTTACGATTTGGTTCGATTTTCAATTCGATTTTGCTCACCCTTGACAAGATTGAAGAATTTAATTCGAGAAAGCAAAAATTGCAGTCTTTGGTTTCTTAATCATTTTCCATTATTAAAATTATATTTTTTTAAATATTATTTAATAATTTTAATTTATTATAGTTTTAAATAATCTTATAATTTTAATTCTAGGATTTATTCATATGCAATATTTTTTAGTAAATAATTTATAATTTTTAATTAAAATTTGATTCTAGAATTAATTAATTAATAACCTTAATTTGTGTTCTTATAAAATATTGGTTTTTCTGCTTAAAAGTCAATTGAAGTTTATTGTATTATATTTAATCTTTATTTTTTGTGAAAATAATTACTAAAATTAATCATTGAGAATGTATATAAAACGCTATCGTGAAACAAATAATTTAATCCGAACTATCCAAAAACCAACCCAAGTGCACTCAGTTTTAGTTATATTCCTATCAATGACATCATTTTAACCTCAGTTATTATTTACTTTTATTAGATTTTTCATTATATATGATCAATACCAATATTTATACTATGAAAACATTTTGCATTTTAAATCCATATCAAAACGAAAAGAGCCTATTTAAGGGGACGGAGCGAGTATATTATTAAAATATATCCAAACAACTATTGGACGTAATAGTTAGTATAAATAAATAAAACTCCATATTTTTACTCCAACGATTTATGTGACGGTGTTGAGATCTTTATCTAAAATAAATAATTGAGTATTTTACTTAAGAACTGTAATATAAATGTAAAAAAAAGAACAATGAAGAATTCATATTTCGGTCGGGGCGAAAATAATTGTGAATGGAAAAACTTAAACGGAGTATTAGATATTTAAGTATTTCACTTTATATATATGCTGCAATATTTAATAAAATCATGAAGGAAATGGCAGAATGGATATCGAGGTAAATGTAGGGGTGTAATCGAACCGAGTCGAGTTGAGTAGTGCCATGTTCAAGTTTGACTCATTTAGTTTCGGAGTCGAGCTTCGAGCTTTTTTATCAAATACTTTAATGTTCACGAACGTTATCGAGCTTTTATCGAGCCTAAACGAACTTTCTAAATTTAGAATATATTTAATATTTTCATTATTATTTTGAAGAAAAGGTTATTTATTCCAAAAAAATATCATATTCATGCTCAAATTCTAAATTTTTTTCATTATTAGATAGATTTATCATTATTGTTATTCTTAAATCATAAAAATATTATTTTTATAAAAGTAATTGCTTTATATTTCTTACTAATTTTAGCAAACGAGTTTGCTCACGAGTCGAATACTATGATGCTCAAGTTTGGTTCATTTAATAAACGAGCTTTACTAAACGAACTCGAACGAATTTTTATCGAGTCGAGATTCGAATAGCTCACGATCAGTTTGATTCATTTACACCCCTAGGCAGTGGCGGATATAAGGGGGATTTTAGGGGTACGCTTGTACCCCCAAATTTTTTTTTTCTTTTATAAATTTATATATTTTTACTATTATTTATAATATTTTTACATAATGTACACTCAATTTATTATATTTATATATTGTACCCCCAATTGTAAATTTCTGGATACGCCACTGCCCCTAGGTAAATGTGCTCATAATGTAAACTCTCCAATATTCAGAAAATTAGAAATGTTTGTAGATGATCATAGTCATGAGAAAGAGCGATGGCAAGGGAAAAGGAAGCCCAACCCATTTATTGGACATATGATTAGGGGTGTTCATGGTTTGGCCGAAACCGGTCAAACCGGCCGAACCGTATTAATTTGGCCGGTTTGGCCGGTTTGAAATTTAATTTTCAAACTGGCGGTTTGAAAATTTTAAAACCGGATAAATTTGGTTTGGTTACGGTTTGGAGACTCAAACCGGCCGTTTGGGCCGGACCGGCCGTATATATATATATATATATATATATAGTATAATTAATTAATATAATTTGTAGCTCATTTGTTAAGTTTCTACTTTTTCATACAATTAACCCATGTTCAAATTTATTGGCCAACATACTATATTTTAAGTTTTATTTTTTTATTTATCAAAAATAAACTAATAAGTATTAACATTAAATAATATTATTTTATATAATTTCCTTAAGATAAATTAAGCATGAACTTTATAATAATAATTTTACACATCTCTTTCAATTTTACATTTGAATTTTAAGGTTATAATTTTAATACATTCGACCCATGTGTTTCTTTTGATTTACATTAAATTATAAATATAAGATTTTTAGAATAAAAATTATATTATTATAAGTAGTAACAAATAATATAAAATAATTAATTTGTATTTAGGCCCTAGTTTTCTACAAATTATAGTAGATTGTTGAAAGTTGAAACATATTTCTTTTCAAACCGTCACACCGGCCGGACCAAACCGTTTTTATATGGTTTGGCCGGTTTGGTTTCAAAAAATTATTTGGCCGGTTTGGTTTGAAAAATTTTCAAACCGTACCTATCGGTTTGGCCGAAGTTTTCCTTCCAAACCGGCCGAACCGGACCGCGAACACCCCTACATATGATAGCAATTTAAATTGGTCCACACTCAATAACTTCAACAATCTATGGATATATACTTTTGAATAGCATGGTGGACCTCTTCTTCCATATGACGAACTTCTCCGTCCAGTATGGTGGAAGCCTTGCGTTGTTCATCTTGATGAACTTATAACCTGCTCGCTACAACACGAATAAGTGCAAGGGAATATGGACATGGATATGGAGTGTACACTGGTTTTTCAGTGAAAAAAATAAGATCTTAATATGATATAATAATCAGTTCAGTTCAATATAGTTCCTTAATTTTTAAAAATATGTTATGTTACTTTTATAAATTTTTTATGAATGCATAATTTTTTTAAAATTATGGATGTACATGTACTAATTATTACATATTTAAATTGTTTACTAAAGTGTACATCTAAGACTGATATGCCGATAATTAAGTATTAAAATCCAAGCTTAATCAATGTATCTATATATTAGAAGGAAATTAATTTAAATATTTTAGAAATAAAAATAATTTTGAATTATTTTAATTAAAAATGATTTAATTCATTTTTAAAAGATTTAAGTTGATTTGCTTTGTGTAATTCGATTAAATTCATAAGTTTTATTAAATCAATTAATAAATGTGAAAATATTAATTTAAAATATCCATTAGGATATTACAATTGATTTGGTCCGTAAATTCCCAAACTTAAATGATTTTGCTAATATATTAATAGGATTAATGCATGATTTTAATATTTAAATAAATAGTGTTGGGGCCAGGCCCACGAGGCCCAGGCCTGTTAAATACTTCAGCCCATGCGAATGGCCCAGCACAAGAGACCGACCTCAAAAGCCAGACGAAGCAGCGAAATAAGTCTAAGTTCAGGCTTCTACCCTGAAGAGCTCAGAGCCTCGGAAACGAGGAGACAAGATAGTCGGTGGCGAGGAGCTCCTGAAGAACGAAACCCTAGAAGCATGGCGGCGCTCGACCGTTGCAGCCCTAACCGCCCCGAGAAATCCGCGGCCGTTCCGAAATCAGCGGCGAACCGTTGGTGCACGGCAGCTAGGGTTAGAACCCTCGTCCCAGACCCTATCCTGTCTATAAATAGAGGTCTGGGGTTCTATTTTCGATATCTAGACTCTTACAGCAGATATAGCCGAAACTCTGTCAAATTCTCTCTAGATTCTTTTCATTATCGTCAAGCAATTGGATACGCGCTGATCATTCGTCATACACTTGATTTTCGCTGTTATTTCTCGTTTGATATTTTCTAATTCTCGTTATTATCATTGTTATTCTCATGAAGTTCTAAGGGCTCCACTCTCACGTGAAATCGAACCTCAATATTTGGCGCCCATCGTGGGGCCCTTGGAACTATTTTTCGTTTTCTTTTCGTTAATTCAATGACAGGAAATGGCGGGAAAACGGGAAATCAAGCGGGGAAGACGGCCGGAGCTCGCCCACCGAGCTCCTCGGCACCGAAGGATCTCGTCCCTGTCGACGAGCTTGTGCGACAGACTTTGCAAACCAGCGGCGCTCAAGCCGTACCTCCGGAAATGCTGAATACAATCCTGGCTCGACTAGCCGAGGAAGCCGAGGAAAACCGACGCCGTGCAAAGGAGTCGGACTCCAGAATCATGGAGTTGCACGCCACCAACAATGCCTTGCGCAGAGAGAATGAGCAGCTCCGCAAAGACAAGGCGTCCCAGAAGCAACCCTTCATCGAGGAGCCCCTCACTGGCGAGAAACCAACGAATCCCCGCAAGAACTTGGCCCTTGACCTGGAGGAGGCGTTTGATCTCGACACGCCGGCGACATCGGACCCAGGGCGCAGACCTTTGGGAACGAAGGCATACCATCCGACGGAACGCCTCGACACCTAACCGCCGCGTGGCGAATATGAGAAGCGTCTCGAGGCGCGCATGGCTAGGTTGGAAAAGCTCATCTGTCGCATCCCGGGGATCATTCCCCCATATTCTTTGATACCACGCGATAGCTACGCTGACTCGCCTTTCACGTCTGACATCACTAACACAGATGTCCCGGCGAGGTTTGTGCCGCCTTCGTTCCAACTCTACGATGGAACAACCGACCCGGAGAACCACATCGCCCTCTACAAATAGAAAATGTTGACCACCTCGGTTCCGAGCGACCTGCGCGAGGCCTGTATGTGCAAAAGCTTCGGAGCGAGCCTTACCGGACCAGCTTTGCAGTGGTTCGTTAACTTGCCAAGGAACTCATTCTCCACCTTCTCGGAGCTCCACATGGCCTTCCAGAAATAATACTCTAACTGCAGATACGTGGCAAAGCATCCAGATGCGCTCAACAGCATACGAATAAAGAAGGGGGAATCCTTGTGATCTTATGTGGGGCGCTTCAATCAGGAGCTCGCCTCCATACCGAACTGCCCTCCTTTGACGGCCGTATTCGCATTTAAAAATGGCCTAGACGTGTCCTCGAAATTATACCGCGATCTGACCAGCCATCCTTGCTACGACATGGACTCCGTCCTGTCACAAGCCTGGGCAGAGATCAATTGGGAAGAGGACGAACCGAACCGTATCGCTCGCTTGAACGAGCAAAAGGTCCACGACCTCGTTGGGCAGCGGCGAGAGGATTGGTACCGAGGATCCTCCTCGGGGTCGAGATACGTGGAGCGCAAAGACTTCCAAAATGAGCGTCGGTCGCGACGCGATCATCCCTACAGCCGAACACAAAGATCCGGCGAAGTGCCCTACAATCTTTGTGTCGATCAGAACTACCTAGTCAACAACGTGCTTAAGGGGCTCGGTGGAGTTGTAAAATGGCCAGCCAAGATGAAATCCGACCCAAGACGTGGGATATGAAGAAATTATGTGGCTTCCATAACGATCACGGCCACAAGACCGAGGAATGCCAAGCCTTACGACTGGAGGTGCTCGAACTTCTAAAGAGCGGATTTCTCACCGAGTATCTAACCAACAAGGGAAAGAACACATGGACAAGGGGCAGGCAGGCACACCCCACTGGGAACCCGGAGCCTCAAAATAAGCCACCGCCCGCCGAGCGTACTATCCATGTGATCGTCGGAGGCTCAGAGATTAGCGGAAGATCACGCTCAGCAGCCAAGAGGGCCCGCAGGGTCCTCAACCATGAAATCCACCACGTTAGCCCCGCGCAACAACACGAGGCGATCGAATTTACTACGGAGGATACTCCGGGGCTCGTGCATCCCCACCACGACGCACTCGTAATATCACTCTTGATATCAAATTGTCAGGTGAAGAGACTGCTCGTAGATAACGGCAGTTCAGCGAATATCATGTTCCTCCGAACATTGAAGGAAATGCAAATCCATGTGAGCAAGATAGAGCCGGTAACCATGACCCTTTATGGTTTTAACGGAGGCCAACAGCAGACAGTAGGGGAGATCACTCTACCCATGTACTGCGGAGGTTTGAACCTGGATGTGAAGTTCCAAGTTGTGGACGCCATCTCTGCGCACAACGCCATCCTGGGGAGGCCGTGGATTCATGAACTCAAGGCCGTCCCCTCATCATATCATCAAGCACTTAAATTTCCTACCCCCTGGGGAATCCAAACCATCCGGGGCGAGCAGAAAGCGTCAAGGGATTTCTACTATGCCAGCTTCCGAGCTGTCTGCTCCCAACAGCATGACATTGTATCGGCCCCCGTCTGCTGACCTGAAGCCGAAGAGCTAGAAGAAGTAGCCATCGACGAATCTGATCCAACCCGTACCACCTTCATAGGGGCAGAGCTATCGGCAGACGTCAGGGACGCCCTCTTAAAGTTCCTACGGAGGAAAGTTCATGTGTTCGCTTGGTCGCATCGGGACATGACGGGGATCGATCCGTCGATCACCACGCACCGTCTTCAGGTAGATCCTAGCTGCAGACCGGTACAGCAGCGGCGACGAAAATTTTCCATGGAGAAAAACCAAGCCATCAATGAGGAAATACAGAAGCTCATCGACATCGGATCGGTGCGGGAAGTACATTACCCCACCTGGCTGGCTAACGTCGTCGTCGTCAAAAAGAAAAATGGCAAAAATCGGGTCTGCATTGATTTCACCGACCTAAATAAGGCATGTCCAAAGGACCCGTATCCCTTGCCGCATATTGACGCCATAGTCAATGCAACAGCTGGGCATGAGCTGTTAAGTTTCATGGACGCATTCTCCGGGTATAACCAGATTCAAATGCACCCTGACGACCAAGAGAAGGCAGCCTTCATTACCAGCCAGGGCATTTACTGCTACAAAGTAATGCCGTTCGGGCTGAAGAACGCAGGCTCGACGTACCAGCGGCTTGTTAACTCAATGTTCAAAGAGAAAATTGGCAAAACGATGGAAGTCTACATTGATGACATGCTCGTCAAGTCGCTCAGTTCGCGGGACCACGTGGCCCATCTGGAAGACGCTTTTGGAACATTGGAAAAATACAACATGAAGCTCAATCCGGCCAAATGCTCATTCGGGGTAGCTTCCAGCAAATTCCTCGGGCATATCGTGACGCAAAGGGGAATAGAGGCGGATCCTACACAGATTAAGGCCATCCAGGGCATAGAGCACCCGAAATCCCCGAAGGAAGTGCAAAAATTGACCGGGTGGCTTGCCGCTCTCAGTCGCTTCATATCGCGCTATTCCGAAAGAACCCATTCCTTCTTCAATGTGCTACGGAAAGAAAAACGATTCGAGTGGACTGAAGAATGTGCGAAAGCACTCGAGGAATTAAAGGCCTACTTAACAAGTCCGCCCCTACTGTCGAAGCCAGTCAATGGCGAACCACTTCTGCTCTACCTCTCCGTGTCCGATCATGCAGTCGGCGCCGTTTTGGTACGCGAAGTGGACGGTAAGCAGTACCCAGTTCACTACGCCAGCAAGTCACTGCTAGATGCAGAAACTCGATACACTGCCTTAGAGAAACTCGCCCTGGCACTCGTGAATGCCACCACAAAGCTACAACCCTACTTCGAAGCTCATATCATCAAAGTAATCACGACCTATCCTATAAGAGCCGTACTGTCAAAACCGAATCTATCCGGGCGACTGCTTAAGTGGGCTGTCGAAGTAGGAGGCTACGGGATCCAATACGAACCAAGAACCTCCATCAAGTCACAGGTATTAGCCGACTTCGTGGCGGATTTCTCTACGAACCTACAACTGAAAGCGGAGCACGAAGTAGCCCACATGACGAAGGCCGACGAGGATGCCGGCATATGGTCCTTGAAAATTGACGGGGCCAGTAATTTGCACGGCAACGGGGCCGGAATAGTACTGATAGACCCGCAAGGAGAAAACTATGAGCGGGCCATCCGACTCGACTTTCCCACAACCAACAACGAGGCTGAGTACGAAGCACTTGTCCAATGAATGCAACTCGCCATAGAACTCGGGGCTCGCAGAGTCCGCACCGAAAGTGACTCCCAGCTGGTGGTCAACCAGCTAGACAACACTTACGCCGTAAAAGAAGAACGCTTGAAACTATAACACTCTTTGATCGAAAAGCTCAAGGAAAAGATAGAAGAGTGGGACCTCCGCCATATCCCCCGAGAATCGAATGCCCGAGCAGACGCCTTAGCAAGTCTAGCCTCCACCAGTTCCTCTCAGAATGCCCGGCCAATCCCTGAGGTTAGGTTGTTAACACCGTCCGTCTCCGCTCAGAATACCGTCGCGCCCGTCGACCTAGACGGGAGTGACTGGAGAGTCCCAATCGCATGATACTTGGCCGGAGAACCCATTTTTGGAGACAAGAACGAGGTGACGAAGATCGAGAGGACCGCCGCCCGTTTTACCCTCATCAATGACGAACTGTATAGGCGATCATTCGAAGGGCCACTCCTTCGATGCATCGGCACCCCCGAAACAGAAAAAGTGCTCGCTGAAATACATGAAGGTGATTGCGGAAACCACGCCAGGGCTTGATCATTGTCTCACAAAGCAATCACGGCTGGTTTCTACTGGCCCACTCTGAAGCGAGACGCAGTCGACCATGTGAAGAAGTGCAATAGCTGTCAACGCTTCGAAGCCTCTACCCATAGAAATGCAGAACCCCTCCACGCCACCATCACTCCGTGGCCATTCATGGTGTGGATGATGGACCTAGTAGGGCCGCTGCCAAAAGGAACCGGCTAGAAGGATCATATCCTTATGGTAACGGATTATTTTACCAAATGGGTAGAGGGCGAAGCCCTGGGGAAGACCCGCGATTTAGAAGTTATCAAGTTTCTATGGAAGCATGTTCTGTGTCGCTTTGGAATACCAAAAGAGATACGCACAGACAATGGACGACAATTCGCCAGCGAAAGGATGCAAACTTTTTGCGATACCTACGGGATAAAATTGGTGTTCTCGACACCACGATACCCCGAAGCAAATGGCCTAGCGGAGTCAACCAACAAAACGGTGATGGCCACACTGAAGAAGAAGCTAAGCCCACATGGATCCAGGTGGGTAGAAGAACTTCCTGCAGTCCTTTGGTCCTACCGGACCACCCCAAGGACCGCCACCGGAGCTACACCATTCTCACTTGCGTACGGGGTCGAGGCCGTAGCACTCGTCGAGATCATTGCCCACAGTCCCAGAGTAGAATTCGCAAACGAAACAAGGAACGCAGACCTACTCGAGAGAAACCTCGAACTCATAGAAGAGATGCGAGAAGACGCAGCAGTCAAGGCCTCTCAAAGGCGGCGCCAGGTAGAAAGATTCTACAACAAGAAGCTGAAGCTCAGGAGCTTCCAGGAGGGGGATCTAGTCCTAAGAAGGGTGTTTCAAAACACGAAAGAATCCGGAGCAGGAAAGTTAGCCCCTAACTGGGAAGGCCCCTACAAAGTATCCAAAGTAGTGGGGCACGGGGCTTACCAGCTAGAAACGTCAGAAGGAAAAAGGGTACAAAATAGCTGGAACGTCAAACACCTGAAGAAATATTACCAGTAATATGCAGATACGCGTATCCCTATCTTATTCTTTCCTTTCATTTTTATTATTTATTCATAAAGCCTTTACTAACTTGAGCGTCGGAGGGGCGATGCCTGACCCTACATCGCTTGTTTCGCAGCTAAGTCAAGGGGTCGATATCGACGAGTTTAGCTACTCAGCATCGACCCGCTAAGCCCATCTAAGTCGAGCCGATCACTTCAACAATGAAGCTCCACTTCGATAAATAAGAAATAAAACACGAAACAAGCATGCAGCAAATTCCAATACGAAAGCAATGTGACAAGAAAGATATGAATTAAAGTTGCTAATACTCAAGTCAAAGGTAGCAAAATAGAGTCAACGTCAACATACATCAAAATTATCAACAATCTGGGTTACAATCAGAAAAAAGAGATAGCTATAAAACTACTCTTCAGGCGGCAGCATCCTCTCCAGTCTTCTTCTGGCCTTCTCCACCACCATCTTCATTAATGAAGCTATTAGCCTCCCTATCTTCGAGGCTCCACGAGGCGTCAGCGTCGTCGGTGCGAGCCTCGGTCCTCACCGATTCGGTCACAACCCCTTCCGCTCTGGTGACAACCACCGGCTCGATCACGACCACCTCGGCCTCAACGTTAACTCGAGGAGGGGTCGAAGGGCGGGTAATATTACCCAAATCAAACTCTGGGCACCGCCGACCGACCAGGCCGTAGATAGAGCCGGTCACCATATTCACGAGGAGGTCGAAGGTTTCTTTGAAAGAGGGGTTCGCCACCAAAAGCTCCATGTTGACCCCCGTACCCCCCTTCAAAGCTTCAACCTCAGCTTCGTGGCGTCTCTGCTCTTCGGCTCTCTCCTCCTGAGCCCTTCGAAACCGGATTTTGAAGGCCTCCAGTTCCTCTTCCTTCTTCCCGAACTTGGCCTCGAACTCGTCCATGGCCCTCTTGAGCTCGCCATCGAGCACCTTGCAGCGAGTCGATAGAGCAGCACGGTCCTTCTTCAGCTCTTCGTATTTTTTGCGCTGCTCCTCGCTCCTGAGGCGCTCCTCATGAAGTTCGGATGAAACTTGCGTGAGTTGACCCGCAAGTTCCTCCCTCTTCTTCCTCTCGGTCTCGAGCTCCCTCTTCGACTGACCGATTCCCCGACTGGCAGAGTCGAGTGACTTCACTAGTTTCTCGCCATAGATGGCAAACTCCCGAGTAGTCTGCAAAATATAAAATTAAATAAACAACAAATTCGAGGAAAAAGGTCGAGACCGAAGTTCGAAACCTTACCGCCTGGAGCCTCTCCTCCATCAGAAAGTTCTCTCGCGCGAAGGCGCTATCAAAATCCTCCGCCTTGATCTCTCCATCCAACATCTTCTTCACATGGATGGCATAAGCGGAGGTAGAAGAGGCGATGTCAGCGCCGGTCCCTGAGCCGCCCAAGACGACATCAAGACTCCTCTGCTCCGAGGAGACGGATCGGGCCCGGGAATCATCCCCCTCGGCAAGTTGCTTCTTCTTCCTTCGGTCAGATCGCCTCGGCGGTGGGGAAGTGCGGGTCGGAGGAACAGGAGCGGTTGGAGGGCGACTCGGGGCTACCACTTCGGTTTGCCGGGCTACGGGCCCCGAGCTCGACGCATCCGCAGCACGCGCAGGTGCAGGCACCCGAGTCGCCGCAGTGATCTACCTTTTTGTTGGAGGTTGCTCCTCGGTCGGTCCCGAGGAGCTCATCTCCCTTTCCCGCTTCTGGGCGTGCATCGCCGCAAGGAGGTCGGAATGATTGAAACCAGCCATGTCCGCAGGAAGTAACTCTTTCTTCCCTGCCGCGTTAATCCAGTGTTCGGCACCGACGGACCTCTTCCCTCGAACCGAATTAAACTCGCGATTCATCCGAGAAAAGGCTATGTCAATCCGCTCGGTCTCTTCGGTGGTGAGAATCGGCCGTTTGTACCCTGCAAATCAGAAAACAGAAGCATCAGAAACCGAGGAACAATAGTCGAGGAGTACACTTAAAGAAAATTTCGCACTCATAGGCACTCCGCCCTCTGTCAGAAACTCAGGTTCGGTATGGCTCATTGTAGCCCATATCCAAAGGTTCTTCCACTTAGGAGTATTCTGAGCGCACTTCGTGATCATCGGTTCGCGCAGAGAATCCCTCTTCGAAAAGAAGAAGTAACCCGCCTCGTACCTAGCGAGGCGGTTCAGGAAATGTCACTCCCTAAGCGTCGGTATACCGAGCCCCGCATCGAAAAATACAAGGAGGGTACCGAGCATGTGGCACCAACTGATTGGAGCTATCTGGAACGGAGCTAGCCCATAGGAAAGAAGCACCACACTGAAAAAGGCGTGCGGTGGGAATCCGATGCCGTATCTAATGACCGGCAGGTAGAAGGCCACCTCATCGATCCGTGGAGGGGAACAGCATCGGTCCATCGGCGAGGGAAGAGTATACTTCATCCTGTGACAGGCGACCCCCGCCGAGTATCGAGCCACAGCGTCCTCGGTGGCGATGGACACCGCGAACCGAACTGGATCGTCGGGCTTTATTTGATCCTTCTGGACAAAGGACATGTCCCTCTCTATTGGGTGGTAAGAGTCCTCGCTCTCACTCTCATCCCCCTTGTCTTCGGTATCGTGCCCCATTTCTTCGTGCTTGGACACCTCCTCAGGGTCGAGGTCCATTACGGGCGGGTCAGCATCGAACCTCCCCCCCTCGTTACCCGAAGAATGGGCCTCATGACCGGGTGACTGTACGGTTTGAACCTCCGTCGATCCAGAAGACGAGGAGGGCTCCATGATGATCTCAACCGACGCCATCACTGCCTAATAACTACAAGCACACCAGAAACGAATATACGAAAATTGGAGAAGAAAAAACGGAGGTCTCCCGCAAAATCAAGGAAAAGAAATTAAACGCACACACGCAAACGAACGATTAGGGAAAAAGACCTCGAGAACCAAGTGCAACGTAAAAAGAGAAAGAAGGCCAAATATAGTGCACGCCAGAACCGAACACGACATGCATGCAACCGGCAACTCAAGAAAGCAAGACGCAACCAAGGGCAACACCACACATATCAGACGATGAGCAGAGAAAGGATGATACATTTTCACATCCATAGGCTGTTCAGAAAAGTAAAAGGAAGCAATTCATAGGGCATATCAAAACCCCTAAGATTCAGTACCCAGGGAGCAATCAAAGAGGGCGTAATCCTGAACAAACTAATTACGTCTAAATTCAACATTCAATTGTAAACCATACTGCGAGCACGCCATCAAAACCCAGATAACCCGCAACAAAGAACCTACTGAAAATCAACAATCGAGGTCTGTAAATACCCGACATGTTGCCCACGACCGGCAATCACTACCCCGGAAATACCCAACCAATCAACCCCCAGAACAGCGAAAAGCACGACAAAAACTCAAGAGCAAACAACCGAAGCAGAAACTCAAAGCAAACTAGAAAAGGAAGAATGCGAAAGACAAGATTTATACCTTATCAACACACGAAATGGTAATGAAGAAGGAAGCGTCGGAGTAACTTCCCAAGTGGCACGATCGTAGTCGCCGAAAAAAGCAAAGGCACGAAAAGCGGGAGAGGGCAGTTGAGAATTCGAAAAACGAAAGTGATGAAACAGGCGACGATCGCGCATATATATAACAAAAACCGTCCAACTGCTCTAAACCGCCCCCAAAGTTCCACCTAATTACGACCATGCCATCCGCTGGGCGGCAAAATCACAAACCGCCAAAGGAAAGTCCTCGGCACTGAGGACTAAAGCAAATCGATGCCGACGCTCCCGAACCCTCGGGTGCGTCCCATGCGGAAAACGCTATAAGCAAAAACATCCGTAGTGGGAGGAACTATAACGCGATCGACACCAATAACGGGAACGTGAGACCCTCCACCAGGGCCCACTAGGTGTCCCACGATCCGCTATAACTCGCCCTGCCAACGCTCCACGGAGCCTATACAGAGTGCACGTATGAGAGCGATACTCCATGCAAGAGAACGTTCCCCGGAACGATTCTAGTACACGTGAACCCCGTACTCACGTTCCAGCCCGCAGGGCGGTACCCCGGTATCACCTGCATGGTCATACGCTTGCGCTCACCTCGAACCTTCGTATCGACCAGGAGTAGTATCCCGACTACTCCCTAACAGAGCTACTCTCTCCGGAAGTATCTCTAGGGCCTGAGGAAAGTCTCTTGGACACCTCAAATTACCGCACTCTGTACCAAATCATGACTCACATTTCTGATTCCACAACCTATCTCCGGATAGATCCTGAAATCAAAAGGGGCTATTGTTGGGGCCAGGCCCACGAGGCCCAGGCCTGTTAAATACTTCAGCCCACGCGAACGGCCCAGCACAAGAGACCGACCTCAAAAGCCAGACGAAGCAGCGAAATAAGTCTAAGTTCAGGCTTCTACCCTGAAGAGCTCAGCGCCTCGAAAACGAGGAGACAAGATAGTCGGTGGCGAGGAGCTCCTGAAGAACGAAACCCTAGCAGCATGGCGGCGCTCGACCGTTGCAGCCCTAACCACCCCGAGAAATCCACGGCCGCTCCGAAATCAGCGGCGAACCGTTGGTGCACGGCAGCTAGGGTTAGAACCCTCGTCCCAGACCCTATCCTGTCTATAAATAGAGGTCTGGGGTTCCATTTTCGATATCTAGACTCTCACAGCAGAAATAGCCGAAACTCTGTCAAATTCTCTCTAGATTCTTTTCATTATCGTCAAGCAATTGGATACGCGCTGTTTCATTCGTCATACACTTGATTTTCACTGTTATTTCTCGTTTGATATTTTCTAATTCTCGTTATTATCATTGTTATTCTCATGAAGTTCTAAGGGTTCCACTCTCACGTGAAATCGAACCTCAACAAATAGTAATATACTAATAAGAATATTTTAAAAGTGTGCAATCAATACATGGACGAGATACAAGAAAGAAATAAATTAAGAGTCACATAAAAAGAAGTGGAGGATAATGAAATGGATGAAGTCAAAAGCAATATAGTAAAACTTAAATTGATGCTATAGCTTTTAATGTTAATACTATTGTTGAAATAAAATAACATAAAAGAAAACCAACCGCGGTTCGAGGCCGTACAAAATTACTCGGGCGTATCCAAGGGTCCATACAACAACCTAAAAAGACTAGAATTCAGGTAGAGTGACCAGCTCTCCCTAAATCAAACTCGTAACAAAACAACTACCCTACGTACAAAGTACTACCTAGGGCAATTAGTCCCCATATGCGAAACTACAACATCTATAGGAAAACAAGAATATAAAATCTTGAACACATCTTCTTTAATCTGCCGTTTCACAGTCGGAACGAAAGGAGTTTCATCATCGAAAATACACTTAATACTATAGTACTCATAATGGAGAAAAAATGGCATTGGGACACAAATGGTGAAGTATTGTGGCGGAAAAACATTATTAGCTTAAAACACACGAAAATTAAAATATTTTAATAAATTGTTATAAAATACTTATATGCTATTAATATTTAAACAATATCATATAAAGACCAATGTCATGTAAAATAAATATGGGAAAAGTCATGAAATTAGACGACGTGATTGAGCCATGATTTTGTTACTAGTGTTTCTATTTAATAATAAACAAAATCATGGCTCAAGTAATAGCATATTTCACTTTTTATCAGTTTTACAATATTAGGATTTATTTTTGTTTGCGTTATTTATAATTTTTTTTTTTTGTTTTAAAGTTTAGTCATCGGAAACATTTTTGTATTTTTGGAATACCAAAGAAAGAACATAAACTTGATAATGGAATAAATTATTACAACTTATATAGCTGATGTGTATTAGAAATGAAGTTCACTCTATTATTAAGGCAAATAATTAGTGAATTCCATAAAATATACACACTTCTTTTTATTCTTTTGATTTTTTTTAGGAATATTCTTTTGGATTTTATATGCATTTGTTTGTATATATTAATACTACATCCAATTGACGTTTTTTCATTTATATAAACTTCTCAGAGGATGTATATATCTACTATAGGAGTTAATTAAAAGTTATAATCCGGAGTTAAAAATAAATTCTATGTAAATAAAAATGAATACGAGCCATAAAATTAATAGGGTTGGTCTCCTGAGAGATGGTCTCACCAATTTTTTTTATTGTGAGACGGACCTTAATGCATCATTTCAATAAGTTAAATACATCATTTCATTTTTAAAAATTACATTATTTGCAACAAAAAAATACATCATTTGCAATAAAGAAGCACACCATTTCATTAAATTCGTCTAACAATAAAAATGATGAGACCGTCTCATATGAGAATTTGTCAAATTAATAATATCAATATTAGATAGAGGTATGATTTCTAGAAAGTGTATCTATCTGTAGGCGTGAATGCCTTTCTTCTTAAAAGGATTTCGCACATTTATATGTTTTTCTAGGCTTTTATGTTCATCCTCGTGTCTTTCTTCATTTGGATCGTGTTGGTCCCAAAATCAGAGTAATAAAGTATGCAGAGGAAGTTTAATATTATCGCACTTGTACTGAAAATTGACTTGACTCAATTTTAAGTTTTATGAAAAGTCTGTTTTAGGTCTCAGGTAAGTTTTAAGTTTCACTTCAGATATACGCTTCAATACTTAACAAAGTATTGAAGGTTTTAAATATGCAAATAAACTAAGTGCAAAAACTTAAGAAAGCAAGTAAATAAGACAGAATATTTATAATGGTTCAGAACCAAAGTCCTACGTCCACTATTCCGAATTTAATCGGAAATCCACTAAGTTTCAGTATTACAAGTCTTTTCATGATCTTTGGACAACCCGTCGGAATCCTCCGTCCTTCGATCTGTTGTCGTCACTCACCCAAAAACTCCTTGTAAGCTTACTCCTTCTTCAGGTTGAAGTGAAGACACACCACGTAGCCTTCTTCCAGGATAAACGTATGTTTTCTCGTTCTTTCCGGAACTCAATATGATCTTAGTAAGTTTCAAGTACAAACACTCTGTCTTCAGAACTTTAAGTCTCTTGGGATCTTCTCTTCATGTTCAGAAACTTGGTTCTTGTCATATCTAGCTTTGTCTTTTGGTTTCTAACAAATTCCCCCATAACGACTCAGTCTCTGCTCGCTCGATATTCAGCATGTAAGTTTTTAGTCTATTACAACTCGATTAATTTTATACAAGGATTATATTTAAAATTCTAGAAACTTAATACTAAAATAAATTTTGATATATCAAAACATCAAATTATGAGGTAAACTGAAGCTCGGTTTTTAAGAAGCCACTCATCATTCGTCTTCGTGAATGAGGTATTACTTATCTTCTATTCATGACACATCTCTTTGTTCTTCATATCTTTATGATTGTTTATTTTCAACTCTTTGTGGGCACTTTTTCGTATGTCAGCCTCTTCGTGAGCTATATTATTTTGACACGTTACAATAATTAAGTAAATATATTTTGAATATAAGATATAAAATAATTAGCCATAAGATTACAAACAAAATAAACCCTCTAATTAGCATGTGTTCCGCCATTGGATAGACCGTGCTAATTTCATTGACTGATTTATTATTCATTGAAATTCAAATGAACATGTATCATCTATTATACACTATTTGATTTAGTAAATAGTAGGGGTGTAATCGAACTGAGTCGAGCCGAGTAGTGTCGTGCTAAGTTTGACTCGTTTAATATCGAGTCGAATTTCGAATTTTTTTATCGAACATTTTGAAGTTCACGAACTTTATCGAGCCTAAACGAACTTTCTAAATTTAAAATATTTTTAAAATTTGGGAAGGTCTCAGGTAAGGCACGCTTAAACGGTTTAGTCAGGTTTTATCCGTTAATCCAAGCTAAACCATCTAATATACCCTAATTGGGGATTAATAAACCCTATTTGGGATGGGTGAACCCATTTGGGTATGGAAAAAACCCACCTAAACCGTTTAGGCGTGCCTAACGCAAGTTTTTGTCTTAAAATTTTCATCAATATTTTGAAAGAGAAAAGTTATTTATTTGTAAATTAATATTATATTCATGTTGAAATTGTAAATTTTCTTATTAGAAAGATTTATCATTATTGTTACTATTAAATCATGAAAATATTACTTTTATAAAATTAATTCATTTTATATTTCTTACTATTTTTAGCTAATGATCTTACTCATGAGCTCACGAGTCGAATACTATGATGCTCAAATTTGGTTCGTTTAATAAACGAGCTCGAACGAGCTTTTATCGAGTCGAGATCCGAGTAGCTACGAACAGTTTGACTCATTTACAACCCTAGTAAATAGTGTATGAAGACATTTGAAAATTATTAAAATAAAATCATAATTTCAATATTGATAATCCTTCTGGTCATGTTAGATCTTGCACGTTTATTCAAAAACATTTAAGAAAATAGTATATTAAAATAAATTTCCAATATTACTCATATTTGAAAGTATTAATTAACCCGCCTTTTTTATTATATTATATTTAATATTCTATTTTTTTCAAAAATATCCAAAGATGCTTTCACCAAATATGAAAATCAATCATATAATTCGAGCACACTAAAATAATAAAGTGGGCTATATAAATGGAACGATGGATGGAAGTGAAAAAATTAATTGTAGAATCGAAAACCAGATCGGGTCGGGCTGATTATACAACCAAAACTTGCAATCACGCACAGCCCGAAACTGCAAAGCCTGCCGACAACATAGGTAGTAAGGTACACTGCTTTCCACGAAACTTCTGATATGTGTGAAATGCATAACCCAATTATGAAATATGCCTCAAAATTTCTGTTTTATATGTGAAGGACATATAATAAATTATACATATTTTTAATTTAGCATAAATTATTACCCTTTTAATTAAAAAGTCAAATTATTTCAAACTATATAAGTATTTGACCACATTTTTTCTACAGAAACTTTGTTGAAAGTCCATGCCACTAAATAAATGATACGCGTATTTTTAAATGACTCAAGGAGAAAGGAAAATAAATTGTATCAAGTCATTTGTAAAAAATATAGAAAACATAAAAAATATTAGAATTTTATTCCCAAATAAAGTCATTCACAAATACATAAAGTATTTTTATTTAACGATACGAGGTTTCGATAAATCTAATTAGTTTTTTGGTACTAAAAGATTTAGTCTTGTATTTGTATAATTTAATTGAAAAAATTAATTGTTTATATTAAAATTTTAAAATATGTATAGAGTAGAGTATCTTTAAGCATTTGTTCATGCAAAACCTTTATTCCAACTTAAAATTTTACGGGAAGGTCTCAGGTTAGGCACCCTTAAACGGTTTAGGTGAGTTTTATCTATTAACCCAAGTCAAATCCATCTAATATACCTTAATTGAGGATTAATAAACTCTATTTGGGATAAGTGAACCCATTTGGATATAAATAAAACCCACCTAAATCGTTTATGTGTGTCTAACACAAGTTTTTTGCCAAACTTTATATATATTCGGGTAGTAAAAAAAATAAATAATTTTTTTCTTCGAGATAACAGAGTGTCAAGGGTGGAAAAAGCAATTGTGTAAAATTATCTACACATAATTCAACCCAACTATGATTAAAAGAAATCTTTAGTACACTTAACAAATATATAAAAGAAATATATCAATATTGGACTTAATTTAAAGAAAAAAAATAAATACGAATTTTAATATAACTTATAATTCTTTTTAATGAATAATTATCCATAAAAATTGTAAATTTATAATTAATACTTATGTACATATTAGACAACCAATCAATTGCTGCCACGTATGTGAGTGATTGGGGGGAGCGGCCTGCACTTTTTGTTTCCTTTGCCACCCAAAATTTGGTAAATCTGGTGAGACACGAAATTTCCTCATCCTTCTCTCTCTCTCTCTCTCTCTCTCTCTCTCTCCCCTTCCATACCTGTCTCTATATATGCGGATGCGGATCCTCTGCAGTGGAGGGGAAGCACAGCACCCTGTGCCCCTCAAAACGGCGACATGTGTTCGTTTTTTATTATTTTTGCTTTTTTTTCTAAATTTATATTTACTTTTGTTTTTACCTTTTCATTCAATCGCTTTTTTTTTTTTAATTTCCTTTTAACATTTTGATAATTCTAGTTTTATGATAATAATAATAATTGTTAATTAGTGTTTCTTTTATAACAAAAAATTATTTTATGAATACAAAGAATATAAATATAAAATACTTAATATTCAAGAGTATAATATTTAAGTTTTAAAAAGAATATAATAATAAAACAACAATTGTGCTGCATAGGGGCGGCAATCTCTGACTCGAACCGATACCTCGACTTGAACCTAATACGAAATTAACGGATTGGGTTAACCCATTTAAATGTTGGGTCAGTTTTGTGTCGAACCCGCAAACTCAATTAAATTTTGGGTACGGTTTGAATTAGTTTCGGATTGACCCACGTAACCCGAATAACCCGCAAAATTAATCAGTTTTAAATTTTAATGGTATAATAGCTTTACACCCGCGCGAATTAAATACATATTTTATTTTACAATATATATATATATATATATATATATATTTGCATTTTTAGCAATTTTTAAATATGTTTGATTATTAATTAATATTACATTTAAATTGTTATAACACACGCGCGCGCGCGCGCGCGCACACACACACACACATATATATATATATATATATATATATATATATATATATAAAAGAAATATACCTAATACAAATTCTATGAGGTTTGATTAAACCATTTTCTCATTAGAGATAGCAAAATTGTGTTATTTAAAAAATAATAAATATAATAAATTACTGAAAAATGATACATAATTTTGTTGCAGTTGTGATTATTGTTTATTGAAATATATATATATATATATAATATATATATATATATCTCGTAACATTTTACAAATATTATGATATAAATTATTTCTATATTATATATGTGTGCGCGCGTTATAACAATTTAAATGTAATATTAATGAATAATCAAACATATTTTAAAAATAAATTGCTAAAAACGCAAATATATATATATTAATATAGTAAAATAAAACAACATATATTTAATTCGCGCATCGCGCGGGTGTAAAGTTAGTATACCATTAAAATTTAAAATTAATTTATTTTGCGGGTTATTTGAGTTACGTGGGTCAACCCGAAACTAATCCAAACTGTACCCAAAATTTAATTGGGTTGGCGGGTTCGACCCAAAATTTAAATGAGTTAACCCAATCCGTTATTTCGTGTTAGGTTCAAGTCGAATTGTCGGGTCGAGCCAGAGATTGCCGCCCCTATGCAACACAATTGTTGTTTTATTATTATATTCTTTTTAAAACTTAAATATCATACTCTTGAATATTAGGTATTTTATATTTATATTCTTTGTATTCATAAAATAAATTTTTGTTATAAAAGAAACACTAGTTAATAATTATTATTATCATAAAACTAGAATTATCAAAATGTTGAAAGGAAATTAAAAAAAAGCGATTGAATGAAAAGGTAAAAACAAAAGTAAATACAAATAAAAGAGAAAAGCAACGTGTCGCCATTTTGAGGGGGCGGGTGCTGTGCTTCCCCTCCCCTCCCCTCCCCTCCCCTGCAGAGAATCCGCATCCCTATATATGCACACCGTATCTCTCTCTATAGCAGCACATTTTCTAGTTAGAGAGACAAAAACAAACAGAAAGCTGATCAAGAAAATGGACGAGATCAACGAACTGTCGGATTCTGAGAAGTTTTCCGACAAGAAAATGCCGCCTCACAACAACTGCCCCGTCCGTGGAGCCATCAAGCGCCGGATCTTCTCCGATCTCTTTCGCATGCTGACGGCAGCTTTCCGAGCCGCCGTCAGCTTCTTCGCATCGCATTGATGGATCGTCACCCTGAAAATGCCTCCGTTACTGCTCCCGTCATGAATCCTCACGTTGTTTATATATATATATATATATATATATATATGTTTGGTGTCTAAATTATGTCGCCGGTGGCTGTGATCGGAGACGAGCTAGCTCGAGCTTATCGAGTGATGAGTCCGATGTTTACTGTTTTCGTAGAGAAGTCATGAGTCTTGTCGTCGTCGTGTGTTTACTCTGTCTGAATTAATCCAACTTTCTCTCTCTTTGCAATAAGTTTTAGATATTTTCCGTTCAACCGACTGCCGGCCGGAGTTGATGAATGCACGAACTAGGCTTTTTTTTATGGCAGTAGTTACTAGTAAGTAACGGTGCGCCGCTTGATTAGAATATGAAGAGAGAGAAAGAGAGAGATCATGGAATGGATGAAGTGTTGGAGGAGGGAACGAGACACTTTCTCTCTCTAGAAAACATTACAGAACAACTGAAATCAACCAAAAGCATGTATGATTCCGCCGCCTATTCGGACAAACCGCCGTGTTACATCTGCCCTGCCGCAGTTAAGATTCCTGTCTGCGGCACCGGATCTTCTCCGGTCCAAAAACTCACATACTCAAATATTTATAAAAATTCATATATATATATATATATATATAGCGGATCCAGTGAGAAAATTTTTAATGTGAGAAAGTGAGAAAGATGCTTGATTGTGTTTATGATGTTGCTTGATTGTGTTCACGTCGTTGCTTGATTACATGTTGCTTGATTGCGTTTTAGTCATTGCTTGTTTGCATATCAACCATTGATTTTTTTAGATCTGATGGACATGATTCATTCTTTTTTCTTACAGGAAATTTTTTTTTTTTTACATATTCATCCTCTATATATATATATATATAGAGAGAGAGAGAGATGAGATCAAATAAGAAGAAATCCTCCTGTAAGAAAAAATAATGAATTATGTTCATTAGATCTAAATAAATCAATGGTTGATATGCAATCAAGCAACAACTAAAATATGATCAAGCAATATATTGATCTTTTCAAATCTAATGGACATGATTCATTCTTTTTTCTCACAGAGAATTTTTCTCACCTGATCTGCTCCCTTATATAAATAAAATACTTTCACCAATAAAATCTAGCTCCTTACCAAATCAACCAATATCCGAATGGATGTATCCATGTTCTAAACAAGCTATTTAAACGGCCAAGACGAACACAGTGTTTGCTGACGCGTCTGACTAGTTGAAAACTTGAAAATTAATTTATCTAAATACGATAGAAATTAATATTCGATTATTTAATAAACTCTTTAAGATATTATGGTTTGCCAATCCGAACTCGAGGTAAAATGCTAAATTAATACTCCCTCCGTTTCGATTATATAGCCCAGTTTGATCTTACACGTTTGTCAAAAATTATTTAATATTTAAACAAACTTCCAACATTACCCTTATTTAAAGCATTAATTAACTTCTTATTTTCATAATATTGCATTTAATATTCTCATTTTTCAAAGTTATTTAGGGATATAATGGTAAATTACTATATAAAAATAATACTAAATATAGAAACTGGACTATATAATTAAAACACCCTAAAATAGTAACCCGAACTATATAATCGGAACGGAGGGAGTAATTCGCTAAAATTATAAGATAATACATTTTTTATAATTTTTATATGTCCCATATAAAACATAATTTCATAATTTCATAATACTTACATATCACGTGAATGATTTATGAACATTTCATGAAAAATAACTCAATTAAATTTTTTTTTCTCGTTGAAATCAATTTTAACTTGAATTTCAATGGATTATCCTTTGTGTTGCATAATGCTTTTCGAATTTCATCGGTCACTGTTGTTTTCTTCACACTCTTAAGATGAGAAGCTATGTGTGTATGATTTGTTTATGGTAACATATTTTGATCTGATATTTATATAAAACATATTTTTTAATGTCCATAAAGTGAGATATTGAACACAAGAATACAATTATGAGGGAGATTCCATTTGACATACAATACTTAGTACAGTACATACATTGTACAAAAATTAAGTGAGAATTTGAAAGCGTATAAATTGAATATTTTATTATATATTAATTAATGTATAAATTAATAATTAATATTAATTTATTGATTAATTAATAAAATTTGGATTTCTCATGAGTATTAATTTATAATTATAGATTTTTTACTGTATTAAAGCATTACTTATCAAAACATCTTAAATATATATATTTGAATGATCACAACAAATGAACAAATATATATATCTATTGAGGAAGGTAGGTCCGTCTAATCTAAAAATTCTCAATCCCGAAAGATCATACAATTCTCAATCCAGGACCTCAATATCAGGTCCTCGATTGAGAATTGTTTGATCTTATGAATCCTGGATTGACAATTCATAATTAAACTATCTTCTAGATTCTGAATCCACAATTTTCCAAAATTACAATTCATTTCATAATTAGGTTAATTTATTACATTACAAGGTTCAAACAAAAATAAAAAAATAAATATTTTCTTCGAGAACAGAAACAAGAAAAAATAAGAAGCCGCAATTGGCAAAAAATGTCAACAAAAAACTGCCTTTTCCTACTTACATTTTCACACAGCCAAATTTTATAAATGAATTTTTTCCTTTATAAATTTATATATCTTTAATATTATTTATAATATTTTACATAATATTTATATATATATTTTTACATAATGTACTCCCAATTTAATATATTTATATATTGTACCCCCAATTTTATATTTTTGGATACGCCACTGCTTTTGAAGCCGTCACCTCTGACACAACTCTCCTTCCCCTAGAGAGTGTAAATATTCCCCATTTATTATTACAAAACCAACTTGTAAGGAAAGGGAAGCTTTATTATTATATAGTGATATATAAATTTCCAGGTCAAATATTCGATATGTGATAATTCAACACACCTCCTTCACGGTGGAACTTCTCGAGGATTCAATCATCGGATAAGTCAAGTCCCATTATTGGGATAAATTAGTCCCATAATCAAAATAAATTAAGTCCTATTATCAGAACAACCGACTTGTAAGGAGAGAGAAACTTAATTTACCATTATATAGTAGTATATTCTCAAGTCAAATGGCCGGCGTGGGAGAATTCAACTAGTGAGAAAAAGAAGCAAATGACACAAACTGTCTGATTCCGGCAAGAAAATGACACCATTAACCACGAGCCGATATCTACAAATTATTACAACTTTGAAAATGGAAGTGTAAAGATCTCCACTTATCCTTACAAAACCGGCTCGTAAGGAGAGGGGACCAGTTCATGGCCGATGTGGGACATTCATTCAACACACACCCCTCACGCACAGCGTGGAGCTTTATAGGTATTCCATCATCGGAATATATCAAGCCCCATTATCGGGATACATCAAGTCCTACCATGTAAAGATCTCCACTTCTCCTTATAAAATCGGTTTGTAATGAGAGGGGACCTGTTCATGGCTGATGTGGGACATTCATTCAATAGGAAAAGGATGAGAGGACCGGAGAGAGAAAGCTAGCCATGGGAATCCATAATTAATATAGAATGTTTGTATTTATTATATATATGTACAACTAAAATCAATATTAATTTTTGTACAATTTCGATTAGTAATAAAAATGTTGCCCGAGCTTGGCCATATGATATAAATTATTTTGAGTTTTTTTTATAAAATCAACTAAATAATTTTTTATAAAAATCAACTAAAATAAAAATTATAAGTTTTTTATTTTGAGTTTTTGGAGCTTCTATTTTGCCCAAGCTTGCTCATATGATATTATACCGAAAGAATCTAACTCATAAAAAAGTACATATATTTGTGCATTTATTGTTAGTATTCAAAATGATGTTATAGATATTTAGAAAAAATAACATAATCCTTTTTTTTTAGAAAATAAATAACGTGTGTTTCAAAATTCATTTTTTTTTAATTAGACAGGAAATGAACGGGTCAATTCACTAAAAAGTTTTAATATATATTAAATAGTTAATATTAAAATTTGAAATATATTCAAAAATACTATTGGGCGTAATAATAATTATATATCCCCCGTTGCCCTATTCTATTCAATTATGCATTCCTCCAAATCCATCCCTTTCAGGATCGAATCAAATCTATTTCATAACAATGTTTCATTGTTTCAATTAATAATTTTAATTGATTGTTTTTATGAAAATGAAAAAATTATGTATACATTATAATAAGATTTAATTGAATTTTTTTTTATAAAAAAAATATGCGAACATAAATTATGATTATGAATTTTTCAATTTTAATAATTAAATTTTAGTTAAAAACTCAAAGATAATTCATAAACTTATGATAAACCCTACGCTTGAATTTATAAAATCAATCTAAATTTTAATAAATTAAAATTATAAAAAAAATATTAAATAAAAAAATAATTTTAATAGTAGAATTAATAAAAAGTGAGACATGAAAGATGAAACAGAGAATCTCAAAAAAATTTTATTTTTGAAAATACGTGATATAATATCTCATATTTTAGATCCACAATTATAATTTAAAAAAGGTTACTGTATACTTAAATATATCAACTCTATGCATATGATAAAAATAAATACAGATTTTAATATAATTCTAATCGATAATGATCTATAAAATTGTAAATTGGGCAACTAAATTGCTATATGCATGCTTACGTAGGAGCAATGACGTCATCATTATAAGTCATGACTCATGCCCGCCGTCTCTCTCTCTCTCTCTTATAAATACATACACATCGTATCTCTCTCTATAGCAGCATATTTTATAGTTAAGAGACAAAAAAAAAACAGAATAATTATCTAACAAAAATGGATGAGATCAACAAAGTGTCTGATTCTGGGAATTTCTCCGACAAGAAAATGCCGCGTCGCAACAACTGCCCCGCCGCAGTCCGTGGAGCCATCAAGCGCCGGATCTTCTCCGATCTCTTCCGCATGCCGACGGCAGCTTTCAGAGCCGCCGTCAGCTTCTTCGCACGGCATTGATTGATCATTTTATCACCTGAAATCTGGCATGATCACGTTGTTTTTTTTATATATATATATGTTAAGTGTTTTATGTCGCTGGTGTTTGCCTGTGATGGGAAACGAGAGCTCGAGCTTATCGAGTGATTACCCATGTTCATTTTTCTTCGTATTGAAGTAATGATTCTGTCGTCTTTGTGTGTTTACTTTACTCTGGCTAAGTTCGTCTGTTATTCATCAACATCAAACTTTCTCTTTCTTTGCAAGAATTTTTCGATACTTTCCGTTCAACTAACCGCCGGCCGGATGATGGATGCACGGTACGAACTATCTACGACTGCATGACTGCAAAGAAATTTGAAAATGAGAATATGAAGGGAGTGAAAATGTTTAGAAATCATGAATTCAAGATTTTATATAGGTATATGTTTTTGTGAGTTTAAATAAATGCATTTAGAATTGTGTAACAGATATTTCGGGTTGAAACTGAAGTACCCAACCGGCTCAAACCGTCAACCCAATTTTTTGGAAAACTCAACCCGAACCGAACTGAACTTCCTGTTTTAGTTTAAACCGAACCTGTTTTATTTTTTATTTTTTAATCAAATTACAACCTTCATAATACATATATTAAAAGTAATCTACCGTTATAATTCATAAACTAGCTAAAGGTAATCTACAGTAATAATTCATAAACTAAATTTGATGATGAAAATTGTAATTTGATTTTTTTTTATTTTGTTTAAATGTTGTATAAATTAGTAATTAAGAATATAAAATAAAAATAAAAGAATTTATATATAATATATTAAGTTTTGGGCAGTCCAGGTTGAACCGAACTCAAAACCATACAAACCTACACTACAAAAAAAAACTATGTGTAGTGACAATAATCTTAGTGACATTTAAATTTTTGTGGCTAAAAACACATTTTTAATAACAATTATGTATTTAGTCACAAAAAATGTAATTTGTGACAATTTAATTAGTTGCGGATATTTATTGTCACTAAAGCTAGTGACAATAATATTTTTGTGACTAAACATATATGTATAGCAACAATAAATTCTTTTGTCACAATAAATATGATTTGTGACGATTTTATTAGCTTCGAATATTTATTGTCACTAAAGTTAGTGACAATAATATTTTTGTTACTAAAGATATATCTACTGCAACAATAAATTTTCTCGTCACAAAAAATATGATTTGTGACGATTTCATAAATTGTCAATATTTATTGTCACTAATATTAGTGACAATAAATTTTTTGTAACTAAAAATACTATTTTAGCTACAATTAATTTTTTCATCACAATAGTTTTCAATTTGTGACAATTTCATATGTTGTTAGTATTTACCGTCACTAAAGTCACTGACAATAATTTATTTTGTTGCTAAATCCATTTTATAGTGACGGTAACCAGATTTATCTCAATAAATTATAAATAGTGATAATTTAATATATTATCACTGAATTCGACAATAATAATATTTTTTATTATATTTTAATAAAATTTCAAAATTTAATAAACTCCACTAGTTCATTAGTAATAATTTTTATTAGCCATTAATTTGCTTTTGGTTACGTAATATCTAAAACTTTTAAATTTTATCAAATTCTATTACAGACTTCCAAATATATGAAATTATATACAACATTATATTTTATTAAGTAATTTGATCCCCACCAACTTAATACTATTAAGATCTTATTACATTTTTGGTTAAGACTATTATGATATTTACCCATATTAAACAAAATCTTGATGTGGCAATTAAATAATAATTGAATATTGACTTTATATATTTAAGTAATTAAATTATATAAATATTTGTATAGAAGTAATAAATATTAATAAAATTTTACATTAAAAAACATTTAAAATATGATTGAAGATTATGTTACTATATTAAAATTAAACTACTTGAAGGTGATAAGATTCAAAATGCGTAATTAAGCTGAAATTCAGATTGAATTAAAAATTTAATCATGTATTTAAATAAATACACACAATTAATTAGGATTATTGAATTTTTAATAAGTTAATTAGGCATTAAAAATTTTAAATAATGCGTAAATTTTAAATTGTTTAGTTAAATTATAATTTTAATTACATAATTATGAAAAATTTATGTTTAATATAAATTAAAATCTTATGTTATAAACTTTTTTTATTAAAACTTAGTTTTTATTCAAATTTAATTCTTAGTAATCTTATAAATTAAAAAACTACTACCACTTCGACAAATTCTAAATAATGAAGTAAAAGTGAATTTTGTGTAGTAATTTTTTAATATAAATTATATAAAATTTCATTTTATTAATATTTACATTTTACTTTTATTTTTTAGAATTCGCTGATGTCATAGTAATTTTTTAGTTAATAAGATTGTCAAGATTTAAATTTATAAAGCGTGAAATAGATTTTATAAATTTATTAAGTTTAGACAGATAGCCACTATTACCTTATATATATTAACTATCCAAAATATTAATAATTAATCACTTTGTGCAGTGGATAGATATAAAGAATTAAATTAAGAGGTAAAAGGTTCGAATCTTGTTGGAAGCACTAAATATTAATTGTTTATATGGCTATGTACAGGGTCCTGATTATTCATAGGTGCGGTGTGGTGCGATGATGGCTCGCTGGTCCTAATTGCTCGTGATGCGGTACGATGCCGGTGGATTCAGTCGATGGTTGGTTGTGGCTCGGTGGTGGTAGGCTAGATGCGGTTCAATGGTTGGGTGTGGTGTGGTTGGTTAGTTGTGGCTCGATGTTGGCGGGTTAGATGCGATGCAACGGTTGGGTGCGGTTCAGGGCATTGCGGCTCAGTGGTGGCTCGACCGACGGTTAGGTACGGTGTAGGTGGGTTCAGATGATCTGGTCAACAACGACTAGGTATTTTAGTGACGACAATTTTTGCTACTAAATTCGAAGTTTTTGTGATAATTAGTGTCGTGGCAAAAATGTGTTTATTTAGTGACAACACTTATGTGTAACTATATAATGATATTTTAGTGACGACAAATTATGCTACTTTATTATAAAGTTTTAGTGATAATTATTATAGTGGCTAAAACATGTTTGTTTAGTGACAACCCACTTGTGCGACTATATCATGACATTTTAGTGACGATTATAGTTTGCAACTAATTAATAGTGAATTAGTGATGAAAATTGGAGTCACAATAAAATAGAGCAATATTGACGACTATCGTAATTCGTCGCTAAACCCTTTAGCCACTATTCAGTAGCCACGACACAGCGACGACACACAATATTGTCACTAAGATGCTACAGTGACAAAATTCATATTTATAGTAATAATTTATGTCGTCATTATAGACCATTTTTTTTGTAGTGCTATTTGAACCGAACCTTGGTTTAATTTGAGAATTTTGAAATCGAACCTAAATTCAAACGACCTAACCCACCAAAAACTCTTTGATTTGGTTCGGTTGACGATTCACAGCTCCATTTTGCTCAGTACCCCTAAATACATTTATTATTTTTTTAAAAAAATATTAGGATTCGCTAGAAAATATAATTGATATTGTGAGAGATACTTGTGCTGATTAGATTTTCCAGCAGGTTTATTTTGTTTGATTAAAAATAAACAAGCGTGGGTTTGAGATAGATAACAAAAATTAATCGCTGTACGGACAAGCATGGGTCGTAATGACCACTTCATGTGGCCGTGATCAGAGGCGGATCTACAATACAAAATGGGTACACTTGTACTCTATATTTTTAATTTATTATTATTTAATATATATTTTAATTATTATTTTTAAATATTATTTACATTTATTTTCACATAATGCACTTTAATTATTTTATTTATATATTGTATCTCCGAATCAAGATTTCTGAATTCGCTACCGTGATTCTTTTGAGTGAATTCTAATTCGAGAGGGATATTGAGACACGGTTTAGTTAGTATAAATGTATGAATTTATTTTATATATACTACTAGTAGCTAAAATCAATATTAATTGGGTGAAGGGGTCAACCTAGGATATTCACATAGTATATCTGAGGAATAACATATTTGGAAATACATCAGTTATACAAATAATAAAGTGGACCAGAATTTTTGCCATTTTTGTTTTGGATTAGTTATCCCTCAACTGAAAATTAACCCTTTATGCACAAGGAAATATCCATTACAAGTTTTTTATTTGGAGCTCCATCGATTTCATATTTTACATACACTCATATGATAACATGTGTTGAAGAATTATTGAACTTATTATTTTTTCAATAATAATAATAGTAAATATATGGATCGATCTTCTCTTGGGCCTAACACAATCATAGAATTTTTGCTTATTCACACTACTATCTTCACCATTTAAAAAAAAAAAAAACAATGTGAGAACTTGCACAAGCATAGACAATGAGAAAAGAGTTCATGGAATTACACAAAATTCATGGTTAAAATGGAAGAGAGAATTCTCACATTCATTTGTATGGCAGATTTTGATCTACAATTTTGTGAAATCAAATTCTCAAGTTCTGTGGGGCTTTCTATCAAACAAATGGAGAAAGAAATCATGTCAAGCTCCATGTTGAGGTTCGAAAAATGGAGCCCATGAATTTGTATAGAGAATAAAGAATTTGGGAATTACAGGAGTTTGAATAAGGTTACAAGAAAAATAATAGAGAGAAATATCCTCTGCAGTGTTTCTCCCCTCCCCCTATTTATAAGCTTAATATCAAACTTATTCCCTAAAGTTGGGGATAAGTGCGATTTTCTCTCCAATTGGTTATTTGACCGAGTCTTCTTATCCTCCTCGACACCGACCCTCAATAGTGGTCGGTATTGAGGATCTCTAAGGGTCGGCGTCGATCGCTTCTCTTACGCGATTCTTGGTCTTTCCTTTTCCGAGCGGGCTAGTGACTTTTGGGTCGGTGGCTGTTTGGATCATTGAGCTTAGCGGGCCTGGACCTCTGGGGCCTGGCCCCAACACTCCATAATTGGAGAGAGAGATCATAATGGGTTTCTTGAAAAATTCATTTGGTCTTTTTTTGCGCCTATTAAGATTATTCTGGGCCACTTGAGCTATTGGGCTTGAGTTAGTTTTCTTAACTAAAATTCATTGTGGTCCATGAGTTAAATTTTGAGCCCAAATTAAGTTAAAAGTCCATAGAATCCCTAAATCCTATCTCCACCGTTTCACCACTGCAGCCGCTCCTTGCCGAGACAACAAGAAACAACAGCATCGTTTGTGCTTTGTCAGCCACGCCAAAGTCGTCTCGATCGTCTTCTCTGCTGCAACTCAGCTTCTCGCCTCCGCTGCCTTCATCATTTCGCTCGACGCAAACCATAAAAGGTGGTCTTCGGCGGCGTTCACCTCAGCCCATCAATCAAGGTCTCCGACGAGTTGCAGGTACTCTTCTCGGCTCCATCGTTGCCCGCTTCCCGTCTACAAGCTGCCCGCTTCGTCGCCGACTCCATCATCTTCACGCTTGGCCACGCGCGCGGGTGCCGGGGCTGCCGAGCCCCGGCGCGCGGTCTGCTGAGCCCCGCGCGGGCCACCCCGACGCCCGTGGAGCGCCGGGGGCTGCCGCCCGCTTCGTCGCCAACTCCATCATCTTCACGCTTGGCTCTACTCTCCTCTACCTCGATAAAGAATGGAGTCGAGTCCCCCTTTTATAGTGGAAAAATCGATGGGATAAGATCAAGTTTGTTGTAACAAACTTGTCTTCTACGTGTCTCCTTTTCATTGCCCAAAAAAAAAAAAAAACAAAAAAAATAATAATAACAAGGCTTCTCTTATTTGTTATGAGATGTGGGCTGCGAAAATAGTTTATAAAATGGGCCACCAACAAATTTTGTAGAATGGTCTATTAATTTGAATGAGCCCTTTCTGTGACTAGATGGGCTGCAATAAATCGAAACTTATTTGGAAAAAAAAAAAAAAGTTTGGCCTACATATTTGAAGTGGACTTGTTAGAATTTGTGGAGCTGAAAAAAAAAAAAAACTACAAATTTAATTGGGTTGCATAAATTATGCCCTCAAATTCAAATCAAATTCAAGAACTCCTTGATTAAACTATCTAATAAATTCAAATCAAATTCAAGAACTCCTTCATACGAGTATAAACTATCTAACAAATTCAAGTCAAGTTCAAGAACTCCTTGATATGAGTATAAACTATCGAAATGATTGAGACTCGTCTTCTCCAATTCAAGTCGTTCAAAGACAGGTCTCAATGGGGCAATTTGTAGACACATAAAAATTACAACAAATCAAATCGCGCCACGTGGATTTTATTAATTAAATATCAATTTATTTAATTTTTGGAAATTAATTTAATTAATTTTCCAAGTTAAATAAATAAGAATATGATATTTGATTTTCTATCCAATGAGAGCCCGACATGTGGCAAGCTCATCCAAAATGAAATGCATGGGATCACCACTCAACCAACCAATCAAATATTGCCACCTAAACCCTACATCTCTCCATCATGCCTATAAATAGAAGACATAATTGAAGATAAAAACACAAGTGAAGGGTGGATAAATTTGAAGAGTTCAATGTGTGAAGAAGTTCTCTCCAAGTTCAAATCATTCATTTGAAGATTCGAAGGCGTTCTTCATCATCCCCAACGTGTTCTTCATCAAAAGTCAAGCAATTCCTACGATTGATTCGGAATCAAGGCTCGTAGCCCCCGAAGAATTGTTATCAACCCTCCAAATTGTGGAAGACGAAGATCAAAGGGTGAATTCAAGAAGAACAAGAAGATCAAGATTCAAGTCTACGAAGAACAAGGTCGAAGTTCTTCAAGAAATCATCCAAAAATGACATTTAATCCAAAAACAAAGTGAAAACCCTTTGGATTAACGTTATAAAACTTCAAGATCAAATTCAAGAGGATCGACGAGGCCAAATTCTGTTGAATACCTCGAAGAACATTCAAGAAGAGAAGAATCAAAGGAAAAATAGAGATAGAATCCACAAAATTGTATTTTGATCCAAATTGAAATCAAATTTAATCCAAATTCGTGTTTATTTAATTAAATACGATTTTCGTGATTACACTGAGCATTAGAGTATTCAATGGATTATCATTTGTGTTGCATAATGCTTTTCGAATCTCATCGGTCATAGTTGTTTTCTTCACACTCTTAAGATGAGAAGCCATGTGTGTATGATTTGTTTATGGTAACATATTTTGATCTGATATTTATATAAAACATATTTTTTAATGTCCATAAAGTGAGATATTGAACACAAGAATACAATAATGTCTGGGAGATTGAAGAGATCTTTAAAATTAAGCCCTTCATTTGACATACAATACTTAGTACAGTACATACATTGTACAAAAATTAAATGAGAATTTGAAAGCGTATATATTGAATATTTTATTATATATTAATTAATGTATAAATTAATAATTAATATTAATTTATTGATTAATTAATAAAATTTGGATTTCTCATGAGTATTAATTTATGGATTTCTTACAGTATTAAAGCATTACTTATCAAAACATCTTAAATATATATATTTAAATGATAGCAATAAATGAACAAATATATATCTATTGAGGAAGGTAGATCCGTCTAATTTAAAAATTCTCAATTCAGGATCCGAAAGATCATACAATTCTCAATTTAGGACCTCAATATCAGGTTTTGAATTGAGAATTGTTTGATCTTTTGGGTCCTGAATTGACAATTCATCTTTCGGATCCCGAATCGATAATTCTCCAAAATTACTATTCATTTCATAATCAGGTTAATTTATTACTCCCTCCGTCCCACTTGAATTGTCACACTTACTAAATTGGGCGTCCCAACCAAATTGTCACATTTCCAAAAATGGCAACTTTTTCACACTCAACAATAAAATATTAATCTCACTAACTCATTCTACACTCACAACTCTTAATTTCCGTGCCGAAAAGAAAGGCGACAATTCAAATGGGACGGAGGGAGTACATTACAAGGTTCTAACAAAAATCAAAAATAAAGATTTTCTTCGAGAACAGAAACAAGAAAAATTAAGAAGCCGCAAATCGCCAAAAAAATGTCAACAAAAACTGCCATTTCCTACTTACATTTTCACACAGCCAAATTTCATAATCTCCTTTTGAAGCCGTCACGTCTGACACAACTCTCCTTCCCCCTATAGAGAGAAAAAGAAGCAGATCAAGCTGATGAAAATGGATATCATGAGATGAACAAACTGTCTGATTCCAGGCAAGAAAATGACACCATTAACGACGAGCCGGTTCAGGCAACGGTTCATCGAGCTATCTACAAATTACAAATTTGAAAGTGGAAGTATGAGAGGGCCGGAGAGAGAAAGCTAGCCATGGGAATAGGGGTGAGAAAGAAACTGAAAAAATCGAACCGAACCGAAAAAAATTCGATTATTTTGGTTTTCGGTTCGGTTCGGTTAATTTTTTTACAATATTTCAATTTTCAATTTTCGGTTCGGTTATTTTTTTTCGGACCGAAATAACTGAATAACCGAATTTATATATATATATATTATATTTAAATTAATAAATAATATATTTTTAATATAAATATATATAATTTTTGTTTTATATTTTAATTTTATTAATTTACTAAATTTTTATTAAAATTCGTTTATAACCAAAAAAAATAACCGAAAACCGAATAAGAATTTCGGTTCGGTTATTTCGATAATTCGGTTACCTATAATGTAAATTGGGTTATTTCGGTTCGGTTATTTTACAGGTCAAAACCGAACTGAATAACCGAATACTCTGGGAAGCCATAATTAATATAGAATGTTTGTATTTATTTTATATGTACAACTAAAATCAATATTAATTTTTGTACAATTTCGATTAGTACTAAAAATTTTGCCCAAGCTTGCTCATATGATATAAACTATTCTGAGTTTTTTTTTTCATAAAAATCAACTAAATAAATTTTTATAAAAATCAACTAAAATAAAAAATTACACGTTTTTTTATTTTGCGTTTTTGGAGCTTCAATTTTGCCCAAGCTTGCTCATATGATATTATACATAACTCATCAAAAATTACATATATATGTGGATTTATTGTTAGTATTCAAAATTATGTCATAGATACATAAAAAAATAACATAATCCTTCTTTTTTAGAAAATAAATAACGTGCGTTTCAAAATTCACTTTTTTTTTTAATTAGACAGGAAATGAACGGATCCATTCACTAAAAAGTTTTAATAGTTAACTAGCATTTCACCTATGCGTTGCACGAAATTATTATACTACTATTAAATATTATTAAAAATACCATATCTTTTTAAGATTTAAGAAACCACTAAGTCTATTGAAATACTAAATTTATTATAATATGCCGTGGTATCGTAATACAAATAGTACAACTATATCGTAAATTAATTAAGAATTTTTTTCTTATTCTTCCAGTTTATTTGTCTTGATTATGAAATGTATTTGAAAAGTACTTGGATTCGACGATAAACATATTATATTTTATACTTTCTTAAAATTATTTTTATAAATTAACTCTAAATTCTTTTTTTAATTTTCTCCTCCTCTCAATAGTGCTCCTCATTTCTTGATCACTTCTATAAATTAGTTTCCATATACTTTCTTGAAAGTGTGAATGAACAAATTTTTATTTTAGATAATAAATCTTTTTTTTAAGGAATATTTTTTTGAACAATTTAGTTACATAAATTTAAATAATCTTAAATAGAAAGACTCGCAGTTTAGTGAAAAAATATCAAAACTCATTGCAGTTCAATCCATTTAATTTTATTTCAAGTTTGTGAAATATTTTTTCTGAAATGTAAGTATGTTTACACGATGATTTCATTTCAAGTGTGCCTTGAAATTTGGATGAATTACAACCACAAAAGAAATAATCATGATTTTGTGTAGATTCAAAGAAAAATTGTGAAATAAAAGAAATACAGAGAATATAAAGATTTTTGAACAATTAGTTACATAAATTAATACAATCTTAGAGAGAAAGACTCGCAGAAAAAAATGTAGAAATTACTTATTTTTTTGCTTAAACGTAAGAATGCTTCCATGATAATTTCATTTCAGGTGGGACTTGAAAATTGGATGAATTGGATCTACAAATAATTTAACATCATGCGTTTATGTAGATTTAAAGAAAAATATTGAAATAAAAGAAAATACAGAAAATATGAACATTGTAAAATAAAATGAGATGTGTTTGTCGAATTTTTGTTATTTTTTGTATATAAATTAAGTTTGCACGATTTACCAATGTTTGTTGCATATCAAGCGTTTGATTTTAATAAACCAATATATGCCACATTCTAGTGTAAATATTATAGATATAATAGTTATGTGTTTGATAGATATGATAAAAGATATAAGTTTTCAACCTAATGTACTCACGCTTTATATTTTTAACATAAGTTAATAAATTATAATCTAAATAAAATAAAATAAAAAACAAATTGGTGTACCCATGGTTTATATTTTTAATATACAGATAATACTAATTTTAAGTAACATAAAAAGTCAAACTGATATACTCACATTTTATATATTTTAGTATAAAGTAAAAATACTAAATAAAATAAAACAGAAAAAATCGAACTGATGAACCCACATTTTAAAAGTTAACTTATGTCTATTTTTTTACTAATTTAATTAAATTATAAAATAACATGTGATATTTGGCTATAATTTTATATATAAATCTCTATGATTATATATATAATTACATTAATGAGTTGCTTATTGTCCATTATAGTACATATTATACATATAAAAAATAATTAATTTGTAACGGATTTACAAAAAATAATATTTAAGTTATAAAAGATTATATAAATTTTAAATATAAATAACAAATTTATTAATGTTATATTAATCTATCTTATTAATTTATCAAAATTATTATTAATATCTTACGATTTTTGAAACATATGAATTTAAAATAATTTTATTTGTAATCATCATTTAGGTTTGCATGTTATTGAATAAATTTAATTATAGCTTGATTACCGAGTTTATATAAATTATTGAAATATTGGTAAAATATAAAATATTTTGTTGACAATCAATGGAGATAATTGTATTTTATTATGAATTATAGAAATTGAAAATAAGACCGACTATATTTATTGTACAAAAATGATTATTATGATTAGTATTAATTAATAATTATTTAATTAATAATTGAAGAGATAATTTTGTGTAAAAAAATAAAAATTTATATATATTTATTTATATGTTAAGGGTGGGGTTTGAAAACAAAATCTCTTAGATACATAGAAACTTAATATCAGCACTATAGACCAACTATACTACATATATATCTTTGACAAATTTTGCTTAAAAATATAGATATTCATATTTTTTTATAATTTTGGCGGGAACAGTTTTTTTAGACTTTTTTGCTTTAGTATATATATAGATATTGAAATTTGAAATATATTCAAAAATACTATTAGGCGTAATAGTAATTATATATCCCCCGTTGCCTATTCTATTCAATTATGCATTCCTCCAAATCCATCCCTTTTAGGATCGAATCAAATCTTATACTCCCTCCGTCCCGGGCCATTAGTCCTATTTGCTTTTATACAGTTACCAATGCTTGTGAGTGTAGTGGAATTAATATTTTATTGGTGTGAGAATTTTTTTTTCTATTTTAGGAAATGAGACTAATTCCGCGGGACAGACGAAAATGGAAAATGAGACTAATGAGGCGGGACCGAGGGAGTATCTATTTCATAACAATGTTTCATTGTTTCAATTAATAATTTTAATTGATGTTTTTATGAAAAAAAAATTATGTATACAATATAATATACTTTAATTGATTTTTAAGAATAAAAATAAAATTTTATGAGAACATAAATTATGGTTATGAATTTATCAATTTTAATAATCAAATTTTAGTTAAAAACTCAAAGATAATTGATAAACTTATGATAAATCCTACGCTTGAATTTATAAAATCAATCTAAACTATAATAAATTAAAATTATAAAAAAAATATTAAATAAAAACAAATAATTTTAATTGTAAAATTAATAGAAAGTGAGACATGAAAGATGGAACAGAGAATCTCAGAGATTTTTTATTTTTGAAAATACGTGATATAATATCTCATATTTTAGATCCACAATTATAATTTAAAAAAAGTTATTGTTTTATCACCCAGTTTGAGAACGTATTGTTTTATCAATTTTTCCCGATAAACTGACTTCCTTGTCACTTGCTGGTTGGCCTGTTTAGGGTTATTCGAGGTCCAACATTTAGCCTTCCCAGCAAAAGCTAGTATACTTTTGACTGTCCCCTTCCCTTTCAATCTTAACTGATCACTGGTGTTTTCTTTAACAAAATAGATATTCTTTTTCCCAGTATCAGTTCGTGAAGAAGATGCAGAATCGCTCAAAACATTTTCATTAAAACCAAGACCCGCTTTATTTTTGGGGTCTCTTTGAACTAAGTGCATTTTTTCAAGTTATCTTGAGCTTTTCATGAAGGAACACTTGAAGGGTTCCTGCTTAAGGTTTTTCTTTTTCAAGGATTCACACTCCTTTTTAAGATTTTCAAAATTTTCTAAAAGTGGGGAGTGTACATCCTTGAGTTTTGCCAGTTCCTCGCTGGGAGACCTAGATTTTTCAATCTCATCGGTCAAAGCTGAAACTTGGTTCTTCAGTGAGGAGTTTTCACTGGCTAAAGCATTTTTAAGTTGATAAATCTTGGGAAACTCTTTATACAATAAATCAAGAGAAGCATCTTCTGAATTGGAGCAATACGACTCAGAATCCTCTACTATGCATGCAGAAGGAATAGAAACTGGTATGAAGTCACTTACCTCGTCACCAGTTGCGGTAAATGCTGATTCAGTTTCTGCAACATCTTGATCCTCCTCTTCGATTGCGCTATGAATACCAACAGCGCTTCTTCCTCCGACTTTCCATTCGATGTGTAATATTCATCATCATTTTCGGGAATGTCTGGAACCTCTGTTCTGGATAACATTGCTCTGGCAACCGCCTTCGATGCTCTTTGCTCAAAAATCTTCTTGAGCCTTTCCATATCCTCCTTGTTTACTTGCGGACATTCGAACTTGAGATGATCCGGAGAGTTGTATTCGAAGCTGGATCGAGGGGGATCTCTTCACGACTCTCTTTTCTTCAGTTTGAGGAGTGCCAGTTTTGCCCTTGGCTTTCTCAAGAAGTTTGTCCAGCCTTCTCATTTGCTCCTCAAGCTCTGCAACAGAGCTCTATCCTTCCCTCTGGTAAGAGGTTGATGTCGACGGTGCTTCCTTTATCAAGTTCGACTGATCAGCAGGTCTGTCAGTCTGTAAGGGCTTATTTGGCCTCTATTAGCGTATTTCTTAACAAAGTATGTTGCGTCTTCAGTATGGTAGGTTGGTGAACTAGCCACTCGAACGACTTTTTTCTTGTTCACCATTTGAATATCCCACTCGTGTGCTTGAAGCTGGGCGAACAACTCCTTGGTAGAGATCTTGGAAAGATCTTTCTCCTTCAAGCTGATGGTTTTAACAAACCAATCTTCCATTGGCATTTTTGACAGGATCTTTGCGTTGAGATCGGCAGTTGAGTACACTCTGTCTAATGCCTTCAGCTCGCTCATGATCGTGTTGAAACGAGCTTCCATCAACTTGACTCTTTCTCCAGGAATCATATGGAATGATTCGTATTCGTCGACATATACTTGGAGCTTGTTTCTCTTCATTGTTCTGTTTCTTGGCACAAGCTTCCATGGTAATCCTATACTTCTTTGGCGTTGTCGAACTGCATGACTTTATCGACAAGTGCCTCGGGTAGAGCTGATAAGATCAACTCATGAGCAATGAAGTCTAGTTGGGCACGTCGTTTGTCATCTTGCATCCATTCTTCGTAGGGCTTCTCGATCATATCTGGTCCATCTCCACATCTGATCCGAGTGTTGGCCTTCATGATCTTTATCGGTCCATGCCCAATGACATCTACCATCTCTGGATGTATACTTTTGAGCTTATAGTAGATCTCTTCTTCCAGATGGCAAACTTTTCCGCCGAGTATGGTGGAAGCTTTGCAATACTCTTCATGAATATATGACCTGCTCGCTAATCAAGGGAAAAGATGCAAGAAAATGGATCCGGTCCACAACGACTCAAAGCAGTTCACTCTGTGAAGACCGACCCGCTCTGATACCACTTGTTGGTCCTGAGATCAGAGTTGATGCACAACAAAAATAATATTAAATAGGATTGCACGTCACAAACTGGTTGTTACTCCCCAGTTTGTGTTTCTGAAAATTTGTTGCTTAGCGAGTTTGAGGTTAGTTTCAATTTAGATGTCCTTCAACACATAGAATGTGTTGAGTTTTAAATCTTTGCAGAAAATAAATAAACCAGTAAAGAGCAAAATGATTTATAGAGGTTCGGAGCCTAAAGTCCTACGTCCTCTCTTCAGACCGAAGTTTGGAAATTACTAAGCTTTACAGGAAGACAAAGAGCTCACGATCTATAGCTAGCTGGTAGATGCCAATGTCTACCAGTCCACTAGCTCACTCGCCCAGGCCTTCGTCTTCCTTCCGACTTTGCAGACTTGGAGTGTGGGCATACCATGCAGCCTCCTCATCTGGATCTTGGGAGCTTTAAAGTTCTTCCCAGAACTATCGAACATGCGGCTAGACGCCCGTGATATTTCCTGCTTGGAGATGAGCAAAACTGTTGTGTTCTTACCTGGAGAGTAAGAACACCAAGAAATAACTCGAGCTGAGAGGCTATGAGTCTCATGTCCAAAGATGGCACACGGTAAGCTTAGAAAAAGCCTCGAACAAAGAAGGTTTACAGTTGGTCATTCGGCAATGATTCTCACAGATTTGTAGAAGGAGAATTGGTAGAATAAGTAACCTCTCATCTGAGGGCACTTCGTCTATTTATAGACGAAGTGGAATAGATTCAAAATTAGAGTCGTTTAGAGACAATCTGGATGTTGTCCAATCCAACACCTCTCTTCTGCAAAGGACAGGGTGTTTTTCCAGAACTTCTGCACCTGCTCCGTCCTTTTCTGACAATGGATGTTGACGTGTTGCTTTATGTCAGCACGACTCTTCGTTAGTCCGAGGAGTCGCAAACTGGTTGATCACCAAGGTCTCCAGACTTTAAGTAATCTCCATTCTTGAAGTCTGGCCTTGTAAAACGTTCTTCTGAACTTGTTCTCTTGTCCTGAGCTTGTAAATTGGTGATGTCCAAACTTGTGACATTAGCCAGTTTCTCTGAATATCAGTTTCAAAAGTGGTAGCCTTTTCTTCTTACTCCTTGCACATCGTGAATTGGTGGATTAGATCTCAAACCCAGTTTGTCTTGATCAACTCTGTTACAGCTCAAAGAAAATCCTAAACAGAACTTTACAAGTTTCGTACCAACTAGAGTTATTCTAGAGACACTCTATACTGGTGATTTTTATACAATCTTTGAAACATCAAAGCAATCAAGTAGGTATGAATACTTCCTAACACGACAAATATTAAAGGACCTAAAATACAGTATTTAAAATTGTATTAAAAAAAATGGACTATAAGTGGTAGTGGAGTGTAAAAAGAGATGAGAGGAAACAAATAATTTGTAAATCAATTGATATTAGTGGAGTAATTTGAACCATAATATCGATTGAATTTAATATTTCTATTTACATAATAAATAGAATTAATATAGTTTAATAAAAATTTATACACCCTGCGTATAGCGCAGGCAGCAAACTAGTAAAACATAATTAAACACATGAGACTCATTCAATTATCTTTTATTATATTTTTTAATATATATTATCTATGCCAATTTTGATTAAATTTAGAATCAAACAAAAATATATACTAAAAATAATTTAAAATCATCATTATAATTAAAAAAATTACTTAACAAATGCAGTAAAAAAATATCAATAATAGACTCTATTTATTGAGAAAAATAAATACAAATTTTAATATAACTTATAATTCTTTTTAATGAGTAATTATCCATAAAATTGTAAATTTATAATTAATATATATGCATAAATTAGACAGCCAATCAATTGCTGCCACGTGTGTTGTTGCTTGGGGGAAAGCTAGGCACATTTCCTATTTCCTTCACGAAATTTCCTCATCCAACACGTTGCCTCCCTTCCTAAAAAAAAAACACGCTTCCTCCCTCCTCCCCCTCCCTATCGCTCTCACATCCTCCCTCCTCTTTCCCTGTCACTCTCACTCCCCGGCTGTCGCTCCCACTCCCACAGACCTCCTTCTCTCTCTCTCACCCAATCTTTCTATCTCTCTTTCTATATATACACACATCGTATCTCTCTCTCTATAGCAGCACATTTTGTAGTTAGAGAGACGAAAAGAAACAGAAGCTGAAGAAATCAAGAAAATGGACGCTATCAACAAGTTGTCTGATTCTGGGAAGTTCTCCGACAACAAAATACCGCCTTACAGCAACTGCCCCGTCCGTGGAGCCATCAAGCGCCGGATCTTCTCCGATCTCTTTCGCATGCTGACGGCAGCTTTCGGAGCCGCCGTCAGCTTCTTCGCATCGCATTGATGGATCGTCACCATGAAAATGTCTCCGTTACCGCTCCCGTCCAGAATCCTCACGTTGTTTTTTATATATATGTTTGGTGTCTTAAATATGTCGCCGGTGTATGCTAGTGGCTGTGATCGGAGACGAGCTAGCTCGAGCTTATCGGGTGATGAGTTAGGTTTTTATTGTTTTCGTAGAGAAGTGATCGTGAGTCTGTCGTCTTTGTGTGTTTATTCTATCTAAATATATAAAGCTTTCTTTCTCTTTAATTTGCAATAAGTTTTACATATTTTCCGTTTAACCGAGCGCCAGCAGGAGTTGATGAATGTACGAACTAGGCTTTTTTAATGGCAGTAGTAACTAGTAAGTAACGGTGAGCCGCTTAATTGAAAATGAAGAGAGAGAGAGAGTAATGGTTTGAATTTATTTTATATATACTAGAAGCTAAAATCAATATTAATTGGGTGAAAGGGGTCAACCTAGGATATTCATGAGGTACATATACGGTATATCTGAGGAATAACATATTTGGAAATACATTAGTTATACAAATAATAGAGTGGCCAGGAATTTTTGCCATTTTTATTTTGGATTATATATGCGCCAATTTTAGTTTAATCGTGAAATTGAATTGAACTCAATTCCAATTCCAACCCTTAAAATGAATTCAATTTCACGAATTACACTTAATTCGTGAAATTCAATTCTTTTTCGTGAAATCATATTTATATAAATTTGAATTCTTTTTTTTCATTTCTATGCTCACCAATTTAAATCAATTTCACGAAATGGAATTCATCTATTAAAATAATGAAGAAATATTACTCCGACAGTTTCAGTTAGACAATTCACGAATAACAAGAAATTGCTTTAATATTTTGCAAATAAACATGAGTTGACAATGACAAATTGTACTTTTTGCTATTTTCTGAAAATATTGATAAGGCTTGCTATTTTCTGTATTCACACTTTTTATTTTGGCTATTATAGATTTTCACTCAAAAGCAAAGAGCAGAAATCTATTTTACCCCTTTTGGCTATAGATGCTTTAAGAAATACCCATTCTTATGAAATACTCTAAGAAATGCCCAAATCAATTTTTCTTCCATAAATACCCTTCAATTATTATTCCTATAATTGTTTTATTTTTTCATTTCTTTTGCACATTTTAAATTCCAATTCTTAATCTAATTTCTTATATTATATTTTATCATTTATTTCTGTAACTACTGTTTTTAATTCTTGTATTTGTTTATTTAGTTGTGTCATTTGATTATCTGAATGTAATGTTTGTCTTCTTAATGGTTCAATCCATTTATTATGATCTATATTACTTGTACTAACTCTTGCATGTTGTATAATATTTTTTGAGATTGGTGTATTATTTTGAATTCTTTGCGATGAACTTCGTTGAATGAATTTTTGTAGGCTATTATCTTTTTTTATTATAGTACTTGTAGTACTTAATAGTTCGTCTGTATATATTCTATCTCTATGTTGAAAAATTATACTTAAATTACTATTAGTTAATGCATAAGATACTTTGTAACTTACAGTGAATGGTATGTCTGCGGGTCTCATAAAATCTTTTTTGAGAAAATTACATCGGACTCTGATTGCATCATTAAAGGTTTGTGTTTGGAAAGGAATTCCATATTGTAAGGCGACATCGAATTTAATTATGTCAAAACCTAAATTGCCATCTATTCCTCCTATAATTTTATCTTTTTCATCTAAAATTCTATTGTCAACAATTTGTAGTTGTACAGGTGTGTCTTTTCCTGTGAAATAAGTAGATTTTAATATTATTTGTATTATTCCAATATGTATGTATCCTAATTTCTTCTGGTCTTTTTTAGGTATTTTTTCTATTTTCTTTTTTATTTTTTCTTTATTCATTATGTATGCTTGGAATTCATAATTTGCTTGATTCATGTATACTACTGATTCTCCACTCATTAATCCGTAGTATACTATATTTTCTCGATTTAGTATGTTTGATATTCTTTTATTAAATGTTGGAATTTCTATACTTTCTTTAGAGTTAAGTGTGAATTCTCCCTTTTTTCGGACCTTATTTATTATTTTCTTATCGAATATTATATCAGACAAATATTCTCCGATTGACTCTATTTTTTCTATTTCTTGTATATCAGCTTGTTCTTGTTCTTGCTTCGAGTTTTCTCCCTTTTCAAAGATATTCATAGTAATTGTTTAATATTTTCCTTATATAAATTTATTCGTGGGATTTTAAATTTCTCTCCTTGTATTTTTAGTATTAATTCTTTACTTTTTATTTTAAAATTAAAGTTTTCTAGAAAATCTATTCCTAATATTATTTCTTTTTGTTCTTGTTTAGTTCTTCCATCTATTGGTATTTCTAGTTTTATTGAAAGTGTTTTACTAAAAATAATATTAACAGATGTATATTTAGTATTTCGTACTGGAGTTCCTTCGAGAGTTATATATGTTACTTCTGGATGTAAATCATAGATTTCTGTTGCTAGATCTTCACTTATAAAACTTGTACAAGATCCTGTGTCTATTAGTGCAACAACTAATTTTTTGTTTATACTTGTTAGTATATGATATTGATTATAATTATTATGATCTAATTTAACTTCTATGTTCTTCATATCATGTATTACTCTGTCGGGCCTGCTATATGCTGTCACAGCGATATAGGTTGCCACTTTGACATTTCATGCTTGATATGTTGAACTTTGTAAAAGAGTTTTGTGATTTCATACCTGAAATGTTTCTTCTTCCAGATCTCAAGATGAATTCGGCAAAAGAGCTTCCTTGCTGTAGCCGTTTTCAGATCCTCCAGAGATAGAAAAAACCTTTCATATATGAGAAATATATTACATGAGATAGAGAGAGAAATATGTTACAATCGAAGTGTGTCCTCTCCTAATGAGAGAGCCACCTTATTTATAGGCGACGAAAGGTCTGCCTTTACATAGTGGAGGGGTACCACTTCACATGGAGGGGTACCACAAAACAGTACAAACTAATAATTTACATACACAGTACAGACTAATAATTTACATAGTAAAGAAAATACAAAAATAGTGATGTCTTCTCACATCTTCTTTTCTTCTATTGTCTCAAAGTCTGCATCTCCGTCGGTGCTTGGTGTACATATGCTACATGCATGATCTCCAGGAAATTCTTCTATCAGTCTGATACAAATTTCTTGCTTTATTTCTGGAGTGTATTCGAAATCAATTCCTTGTAAATCTCTTAGGAATTTTTCTATATATTTCTGGCTTTGAATGTCTACTTCCTTCTCCCTTGCTTGCATGCTCCATATAATTACTGATTTTGAAATGTAATTTGTTCGTGCTCTAATCTTGATTCCTCGTAGTAGTATCAAGACATAATTATTTAAAAATTGTTGCATGATATCTTCATGTTTCGCATCTCCAATGGTTGGGTAGTTTTGATTGCTTACTCCTATCTGGCATAATTGTATGGCGGGTTGTCTAACTTGTCCTTCTTGCTCTCCTTCATTGAAGAATAGCGGGTATGTTGAAAACATCTTTAGAAATCCTTCTCTTTGTTTTACCACTCCTGAATGGTATTGTTGAATTGCTTTCTTCATGTAGTTTGGGAAGTATCGAAATATATCCATGCTTCTGAAGTAGATTGTGCTTATGAGTCCGCTTTGGAACATCATATATGTCTTAATAGGATCTGCTTCTGGCAAAACAATTGCCTTGGGCCCCTGAAATATTCCTTCAATGGGGTATATGCTTGAGAGTTTGTCTGCTATTGTGTAATTAACCAAGAAATTATATTCTTGATCAAAAATTGCTTTGGTTAGTTTTGTTAATTCTTCCCGTTCTTGTTCAGTAGGGATAGAATTTATTGTTAGTGGTTTGTTATTAGGGATTTTCCCCAGAGTTGCCATTCTTGATTGTAGTGGTTGTCCTGGCATTGCTGCTTTCGCTGCATAGGTACTTCGGTACTCTATTAGTGCATTTTTTGCTTCCTGTAGGTTGGTATATTTTCTATGGATGATGCCGCTTTGGTTGTTGATGAAGATTGCTGCCTTGCTCCAATCATCATATATGCCTGCATTTAAGCCATTAAAAATAACATAGTATGCTTTGACTCTTTCTTCTTCATCAAAATTTTCTTTGGATCGAGATCCATCAGTTGTGTGTTCTTCTGCCTTTGATTTATCCTTGATTGTTGTTGCTGAGGAATCTTCAGTTTGTTTCCCACTGGATGAATTAAGCATTAATTCTATCGCCTGTGCTTCTTTATCTGCTTGACTTGCTTCTTTTTGCAATTGTTGTGCTTGCAGACGACATTGTTTTGCCTTTTCTAATAATCTTTCTCTTTCTGCTTTCAGGATGGATCGGACTCCTTCCATTCTCTTGTTAATGTATCTGCTAGATTGTTTTCTTTGCCTGAAATGTGTAGGGATAAGAAATCGTATTGTTGAGCTTCAAGGCTCCATCTAAGCAATCGTCCTTTATTATACGATTCTTTTATCTTGTATTTTGTAAAGTCTTTTGTATAAGAACTGTCCGTTTGGTATATAAATTTCTTTGGTTGTAAATCCAATTTGAATTTTCGTAATGCTTTTATTAAAGCAAGTGTTTCTTTTTCATGGACCGTATAGTTCTTCTCAGCTGGTTTAAATGTTCCTGATGCCCATTTCGTTAATAATATATTCTTAAATTGTTTTAAGAATGTTTTTACTTCAGATGGTTTATTATTTGTGATAAATATTTTGAAATCATTATAAGCATCTGGAATTGCTTGAAGGACTGCTCCCCAAGTATCTTGACTTGCGTCAGTATTTAGAATGAGTAAATCATTTGGTTTTGGTAGATATAATTTTGGAAGGTTTTTACATAATTCTTTTAAAGCTTTTACAGCTTGTGTTGCATTATTTGTCCATTTCCATGGAATCTTTTCTGATATCATTTCTTGTAATAATGCTCGTTCTTTTGAAAGTTTTTTTATAAAACCTTTTTCACCAATGTAGTTTAAACATCCAAGAAATCGTTGTATTTGATTTCTATTTTCTAATTTATCTGGAAATTGATTAATTTTTTCTAATAAATGTTTTTGTGGTTCTATATATCCTCCTTTTAAAATTTTCATTCCTAGGAATTCTACTTCTTCTAATGCTATTTTTGCTTTTTCTTTACTTAGAATTACTCCTTTTCTTTGTAGTTGTAGTAGAAGCTTTGCAACTTCGTTTAAATGATGTTTTCTTGTTCCTAAAGTAAAAATTATAATATCGTCTATATATGCTAGACTTATAGATTCAAATCCCTTAAGATTATTATCCATAAATCGTTGATAGATACTAGGTGCTTGTTTTAATCCAAATGGCATAACTGTAAATTGATATTGATTTTGTGGTGGACAACTAAATGCTGTTAAAGGTTTAGTATCCTTATGTAATCGTAACTGCCAATATCCTGATTTTGCATCAAGGGTTGTGAACCATTCTGCCTTTTTAATTTTATCAAAAATATAATCTTGCCTAGGTAATTTGTATGCATCTCCTCTAGTAGCTTTATTCATTTCTTTATAGTTTATAACCATTCTTCTTTTTCCCCGTTTAATTTCATTATGATTTTCAACATAAAATGCTGGTGCACTATGTGGACTTATGCTTGGTTCTATAATTCCTTTTTCTAATAATTTTTCTGTTTCTTCTTTAAATTCTGCGACATCTCTTTCTGTATATGGAATTCTATTTGGAACATTTACTTCTTTATTAGGATCTATTAATTCTATCCTAACTTCCATTGTATTTGTATTCTTAATAGGGTCTAAAGGATCTTGACTGCTTATTTCATCAAGGATTCTTAAGACTTTTATTTCAATTTCTTCGTGAATGTACAGAATTAGTTGATTTTTAAGTTCATGGATAATCTTCCCCTGTAAAAAGGAAAGTGTAGTATATATTTTTGTTGTAACTAAATGTCTACGTTGGTTTTCCATTGCTGGACAACGTAATTTTATTCGATCAATTTCTTGAATAAAAGGGTAATATTTTTTAAGAAAATTATTTCCTAGTATTAATGGTACTCCTGTATCTTGTTTGTATAAGGTGTCTAGAGGAAATTTTCTTCCTTCAATTAGTATTACAAGATCTTTTGCTCTTTCATTTATTTGGATAATTTTATTATTAGCAATTCTTACTTGTATTGGTTTTTCTAGTGTTGACCAATATTTTGTTGGTAACATTTTTTCTTGTGCAAGACATATAGTTGCTCCAGTATCTATATAAGCAAAAGTGTATTTATTAAATAGTTTTACTTTTATAAATGTACTATTCTTGCTCATCACTACTTTCTGTATAGCTAGAAGTTTCAGATTCAGATTCTATACTATATGTATCGAAATCTATTTCTTCACCTTCTTCGTATATGTCTTCTATAGGTTCGAGCCCTAAAGAGTATATTAGTTTTATTTTATTCTCTTTGTATAAGTTTTTCTTTGGACATTCATTAGCATAATGACCAAATTCTTGACATTTCCAACATCTACATGTCTTTTTTTCTTTCGAATTTTTCTTATTTCTTGTGTTTTTATCATATTTATCGTATTTTCTATACCTCCTCTGATATTTTTGTTTCCATGGTTTTTTAAATGTTCTATATCTTTTATATCGAGGATAATATTGTTTTTTGTATCTTTTCTTTCTTTCTGGTTTACATCCATATTGATGTGGAATTGTTTCAAGTTGTTTACAACATCGTATATTTATTCTTTCTAAATAGTTTTCTTCAGTTTTTCTCATACATAAATCATCTCTATATTCTAATGCATATTTTTCTACTAATCCTAATGTTTGTGTTATTTTAGTTTTTGCTGGATTTGTTATTTGTATATTTATATATCGTAACATTGCTGGTGGTAGTTTACTTTTTACTATATCTAAAAGGCCAGTTCTATCTGGTGTTTTATAATAAAATCCTTTTACTTGGCAAAAGAAATTTTCTGCTTTACATGGATCACAGAGAGCCATATTACTTAGTATTTTTATAATGTGTGATTTTTCAAATTCTCGTGACATTTCTGCTTCATCACCAAAAAATTCTGCAAATATTTGTTTGGATAATTGTTTTAGAAGGTCAAATTTTGCTTCCCTTGATGTATTTGTTCTAGCATAGTTGGTATAATTACATGGCGTTGTTGTTAACCAGTCTGATAATTGTCCAGTAGCTTTATACTGAATATATGTTAAAAAATCTTCTAGTGGTAATTTGCTAATTGTATCATCATCAGTTTGAACTATCATTTGAAATTGATTTATCCATAACATAATTAATTCTGATGCATTTGATGCACAATCTATGTTTAATACTCCATTACTTATACTTCTTTCTTTTTGAATATATGATGGTGGAATATTCTTTTTGTATTTTCCTTTTGTATATGTATAATCATTTTTATACATATAGTCAATAAAGCTTTTTTCATATTTATTTGGTCGTGTATTACGTGTATCATTACTTGTAGAAGCATTTTCTTGTTGCTTAATATAATCTTCTTTTTTACGTTTTTCTTCTTCATCTTCTTCCATATTTAATGTTGGATCTTCATCATCACTATCTATTCCATATATGATACCTTGAGCATCTTCTTCATCAATTCTTGCAACATTTAAATCATGTATTTGTAATTTGTCTATTAATTTTGATAATTTTTCTATTTCGTTTATCTTCGAATTGGTGGTATCCATTTATTTGTTGAATTTATAGGTTCGTCTTTTATTAATTTTCTAGTTGTACCTTTTGTTACTAATTCTTGGATTAATTCTAATGCTTCTTTACATTCAAGACATTTTTCTTTTCCTGTTAATATTTCCTCATTATCTAATTTTCCTTGTTCTTTTAGGAAATTTATTAAATCTTGGTATTTATATTTTCGTGTTTTTGTTTTCTTTATTTGATTTATTGCATTTAATAATTCTTTTTGATTTTCTTTAATTAATTCTATTAATGTTAATATTAAATTAGATACTTTTGAATTCCCTTCTGTCATACGATTGTTAGAATTATTAATTGTTGTTTTAATTCTTCTAATAAAATTTCTAATCGAAATACTTCATATATTTCATTTTCTATTTCATGAAATTTTATTAATTGTTTTGTAAGTTTTATAGTATCCTGAATTCTTAAAATTTGTTTTCTTAGTGTTATCATTTCAAAATTGCTTATTGTAGTAAATTATTTTGTCGTAATAGTCTATTAAAATATTCTTGTATAAATTCTTCAGCTAATTTTTCTTCTGTTTCAAGAAATTGTATATCTAATCTTATTTGTTGTTTTTCTGCATCATTATTTGTTAAATATAATTTTTCTGTGGCAGATAATATTGCCTTTTTAATTTCTATTTCCATTAATTGATATTCTATTAATCGTACGTATGATAATTTTTCTTCAATTATCATTATGTATAGTAGTATCTGATTCTTCTGATATACCAAACATGAGTCTAACTAGTCTACTTATATGTGATTTCACTCTTCTAAGTTCTAAACATATTATTTCTCTATTAATCATATCAGCTGATTGTAATTGATCTAATAAATCTATTTCTTGATTATGTAATATTTCTAATTCCATGTCTATTGTTAATCCTGGCATTATTGAGGAGTATATGTTTTGTTAGGATGAACAGAGCTCTGATACCAAATTGTCTAAGCGGATTTTTAGGAATTTTAATTAATTGTGTAGATAGAATTTTATTTTGTGTAAATGCATTTTGTGTAAATAGAATTAAATTAAGAAAGAAATACATAGGGGGTAGTTTTGGAATTAAAATTTTGAAGTTAAGGAAAAGTCAAATTTGGGGTATATTTGAGATGTTTTTATAAAAGAGGGTATTTTTATTATATGTTTTATAGAAAAGGGTATTTTTAAGTATTAAGAACAAAAGGCAAATGTGTAAAATTATCCACAGAAAATTCAACCCAACTAAACATTTAATAAAATATTTATTTCTCTCCTCCATGTTTAAAATCCATAATCTAATTTTATTTCTACCTCTAACAATAACACATAAGCACTTGAGACTCACTCAATCTTTCATTTTATTTTTCAATATATATTATGTATGCCAATTTCTATTAAATTTAGAATATCAAACAAAAATATATACTACAAATAATTTAAATTCATCATTATTGAAATATACCATTTATTAAATAATATATTCTATAAATATTTCACTATCTAATACAAATTTTTCCATTAATTATTTACCTCGAGTTTTGTCACAAAATTGTTTTGCAACAATAATGAAACTCCTTCCAACTAAAAAACAGGAAAATTGTTGTGAATTTGTTTAAGATAAAAATAGGGTGATTCTAAATACAACAATTTTTTTTCTTCATACAGCTCTTTAGAAAAAAATAAACTATAGCATTCATGTTTTATCCTTATATCCTTAATTTAATTTTTATTAAATAAATTTTTATACAAATATGTAGTCCCATGAAATAAAACTCCATAAAATAAAAATTAGTTTCATGTACCTTAAACCCTAAACTCCCCAAAAACCTTCATCGTCTTCTACCAAAATCCACAATGGACTTTTTTGAAATTGTTGTAGTTCTAATTTCTTTTCCAAACTGACGACGACCATCAAGCTATTAATTTTTGTCACTCTTAAAAACAAAAATCACTCATTCATACACTTTTACAATTCGTCAAATCTTTTCATCTCGTTTGATCATGATTAAACGAATCAAAAGTATATGTAACAATGAAAATCAACAACCCTTTTCCCTCTATATTTAAAGTTTCATCATTCCTTACAAAAAATTCCCTCTGAGAATTTTGTTGGTCCCGGTTTTTTAGAGTAATTGTAAGTTGCACAGCGGAAATATTTGTTTTATACTCCCTCCGTCCCGAGTTATTAGTCCCATATTCCTTTTTCGTCCGTCCCAACTTATTAGTCCCAATTCCTAAAATGGAAAAAAATCTCCTCAAACCAATAAAATATTAATTCCACTACACTCACAAACATTGGTAACTGTGCCAAAAGCAAATGGGACTAATAACTCGGGACGGAGGGAGTAGTAAACTTGTACTTATCCAAACTGATAGTGACGAGTCTGTTTGGTTTGTCAAATCTTAGTTCGGTACTTAAGTCCAAGTATGCTTAATGTCAGTTTTAGTTTATATACTACAACACTTGAGTGTTGAGTTTTAAAGATAAGTAAGCGGATACAGTACTGAAAGTAATAAACAAGACAAAGGTTATAGTGGTTCAGACTCTAAAGGTCCTACGTCCACTCTTCAGACTAGAAGTCGGGAAATCCACTAAGATTAGGTCTACACAGGTGCTCCTACGATATATCACTTGTCGGTGAATGCCTTGTCCACCGATCCACAAGCTCGCTCGCCTGGTCCTTGCTCGTCCTTCTCTTCGTAGCCCCTTGGAGTGTGGGCACACCACGCAGCCTCCTCATCGCTAGAATTGGGTGTTTAGAGTTTCCCCAAAACTATCAGCTTGGCGGCAACAAAGCCCGTAAAAGTCAAAGTACAGAATGTACTTAACTGTTGCAATCTTTTTTGGAGAGAAAGATTACCAAGACAACTTAAGAACTCGGAAGTTCTGAGTCTCGTGTTCACGGAAGTGACACACAGAGAGCTTTAAAAACATCGAACGATGAGTAAAAACTTTAGCAGCATTTCAGGTTGTTCGTAAATTGCAAGTTCGGTTCGTTGTTCGTTAGTGAATCAGCAGTTAGTTAGTAACCTTCTTCGGATGAAACCCTTTGGTATTTATAGTCGAAGGTTGAAGGTTTGAATCCATATATCCGTTAGAGACAGATTGGGTTTTGTTCAATCAGAAGTCTCTGTTGACTGCAATAATCGGCCGGTAGGTGGTGCTATTTCCAGAGATCCTGCACCTGCTCCGCTTTTTCTGACATATACAACGACTGTTTACCTTTTCATCAGAACGACAGTCTGTCAGTTTGAGAAATCTTGGACTGATAGTCCGAGGTATCAAGACTGGAGTCTTGGGCTTGCAGACTTTAAGGAATCTTCAATCCTTAAAGTCTGTACTTGTCAGTACGTTCTTCAGATAATTCTCTTTATTTCTTTGCACGTGACAACAACTGCCTCTTCGTGAGCTATATTATTTTGACACGTGACAACAATTAAGTAAAATATATTTTAAACATAATATATAAAGTAATTTGCCATAAAATTGAAAACAAACTAAACCCTCTAATTAGTATGTGTTCTGCCACTCGATAAACCGTGCTAATTTTATTAACTGATTTACTATTCATTGAAATTCAATTATTTAAAAAACATGGATTTAATATACACTATTTAATTTAGTAAATAGTATATGAAAATGTAATATGAGAGAAAGTGACATTGGCACAGTTAATATTTAGTATATAATACTTATAAATAAAACTTAACTATATTTTAAACAATTACTAGGAATATAAAATTTTGTTGATTATATTTGAGGAGTATTATCAATCTAGCTAGGACGCGAAAGATAGTTTAATTATCGATTTATAGGATCCCCGAAAGATGAATTCTCAATTCAGCACCTGAAAGATCGCAACAATTCTCAATTCAGAACCCGAAAGATCAAAAAATTCTCAATTAATTTTATGATCTTTCAGGTCCTGAATTGAGAATTCATTTTTCGGGTTCTAAATCGATAATTAAACTATCTTTTGGGTCATAAATCGATAATTCTCTCATATTTTAATATTACAAAGTTAAATATACGAAAATTTAATCGTGTTGCACATATGTATAAAATCAAATTAAAATTGAATCAAATCGGGTCGGGCTGATTATATGGTCAAAAGACTCAAAACTTATAAACCAAGCACATCCAGAAAACAGCAAAAGACTGCCGGGTCGGGTCAACTTGACCTCTACCTTCGTCTCAACGCCGACAACATAGGCAGTAAGGTAGATTGCTTTCCACGAAACTTCAGAAATGTGTGAAATGACACATATTCAACTATATTATAAATTATACCTATTTTTTAAATTTAACATAAGATATTAATCGTTTTAATTAAACAATCAAATTATACAAACATATGACCACATTTTTTGGCGACATATACTTTGTCGAAAATCCATGTTACTAAATAAATGATACGTGTATCTTTAAATGATATCGTTCGAGGAGCAAGGAAAACAAATTGTATCAAGTCATTTGTGAAAAAATAGAAAAATTCAAAATCTCAAATAACCTCATTTACAAATATATACAATATTTTATTTAATGACACGAGGTTTCGGTAAATCTAATTAGTTTTTTTGCTACGGAAAAAATTTAGTCTTGTATTTGTATAAAGGAGAGTATCTTTAAATATTTGATCATGAAAAATCTTTATTCCAACTCAAAACTCATTTTATTATTTTTTATTTTTCTATTGTGCCTTGATTAGTTATTGCTGCTTAATCTATAATAAGTTTATATATATTCGGGTAATAACAAAAATAAATAATTATTTTCTTGGAGATAACAGAGTGTAAAGGGATGAAAAAGCAACTATGTAAAATTATCCACACATAATTCAACCCAATTCTAAACATTTAATCAATATTCATCTCTCCTCTATTTTATTTATACCTCTAACGATATCACATAAACAAATGAGACTCACTCAATGATCTTTTATTTTATTTTTCAATATATATTATATATGCCAATTTTTTTTAAATCTAGAAGATCAAACAAAAATATATCCTACAAAATAATTTAAATTCATCATTATAATTAAAAACATATTGTACACTTAACACATATAAAAAAATATCAATATTAGACTCTATTTATACAGAAAAAATAAATACAAATTTTAATGTAACTTATAATTCTTTTTAATGAATAATTATCCATGAAATTGTAAATTTATAATTAATATATATGTACATATTAGCCAGCCAATCAATTCCTGCCACGACTTCGGGTGATTGGGAGAAGCAAGCCTGCCTGCCTCCATTCCCATTGGGTGAAGATCATCTGTATCACCCTGCTGTGCACCCCACCCAACCACATGCTGCCATGTTTGATTTTTTTTTATAATAAAAATAAAAATATTATGAAATAATTAGTATAAATTTTAATAATTAAATAATAATACTTCATTTATTTTTTAATTAGAATAATGAATATTCATCATATTAATAATAAAATGATTATTTTAATTTCAGTTTTAAATTAATAAATATTTATTAATATTTGTTTCATTATAACTAAAATAATTATTTTAGAATTTAAATTTTTATAAATATTTATTTTTAGTTCATCATTTTGGCTGAGGAATGAGTTAATATTATTTATTCAATTATAAGTAGTGGGATCATATATTTAGTTTTTACAACATTTAAAATTTTAACTAACAATAAAACAAAGTAAATAAAAAATGTAACAAATGGCAGCATGTGGTTGGGTGGGGTGCATTGAGGGTGCTGTGTTTAACCCCCAGTGCCGTCGTTTGACCCATCAACAACCAACCTTTTCACGCCGTCGTTCCTTTCCTTTACCCAAAATTTAATAAATCTGGTGAGCCACGAAATTTCCTCATCATTCTCTCTCTCACTCTCTACTTCCATATCTCTCTCTATATAATTCACATCGTATCTCTCTCTATATATATCTATATATATATAGCAGCACATTTTCTAGTTAGAGAGACAAAAAGAAACAGAAGCTGACGAGATCAACAAACTGTCTGATTCTGGGATGTTTTCCGACAAGAAAATGCCACCTCACAACAACTGCTCCGTCCGTGGAGCCATCAAGCGCCGGATCTTCTCCGATCTCTTTCGCACGCTGACGGCAGCTTTCCGAGCCGCCGTCAGCTTCTTCGCATCGCATTGATGGATCGTCACCACGAAAATGTCTCCGTTTCCGCTCCCGTCATGAATCCTCGCGTTGTTTTTTTATATATGTTTGGTGTCTTAATTATGTCGCAGGTGGCTGTGATCGGAGATGAGCTAGCTCGAGCTTATCGAGTGATGAAGCTAAGTCCGATGTTTACTGTTTTCGTAGAGAAGTCGTGAGTTATCTGTCGTCGTTGTGTGCTTATTCTATCTAGATAAAACTTTCTTTCTCTTTAATTATTTGCAATATATGTTTTAGATATTTCCGTTTAACCTAGCGCCGGCCGGAGTTGATGAATGCACTACTGTTGAATTATCTCAAATCGGCCATAAAACTGGGAATATACCACTATATAATAACTATATAATAGTGAAGTTCCCCTCTCCTTATAAGCCGGTTTTGTAGGGAGAAATGGGGATCTTTACATGGTATCAGAGCCAAGTTCGATTCGATGTGGGACCTGATTTGTCTTGATGATAGGATTCGATTTATCCCGATGATGAAACTTAACTTATCCGGATGATGGGATCCCCGTATAGCTTCATATAGTGCGTGAGGGGTTGTTGAATTATCCCAACCATAAATTTGAGAATATACCAGTAATAACTAGTACGTAACGGTGAGCCGCTTAATTTGAAAATGAAGAGAGAGAGAGGGGGAGAGAGAGAGAAGGGGGAGCCATGGAATATTGGAAGAATTGGAGGGACTGAGACACGGTTTAGTTAGTAATGTTTGAATTTATTTTATATATACTACAAGCTAAAATCCGTACATATATACGGTATATCTGAGGAATAACATATTTGGAAATACATCAGTTATACGAATAATAGAGTGGACAGGAATTTTTGCCATTTTTGTTTTGGATTAATTATCCCTCAACTGAAAATTAATTAACCCTTTATGCATAAGAAAATATCCATTATTATTACAAGTTTTTTATTTGGAGCTCCATCGATTTCATACAATGTGTGCGTCAATTTTAGTTGCATACACTCATATGATAACATGTGTCGAAGAATTATTATTTTGAGAGTAAAAGTTATTTAATTCAAAATTAATATCATATTCATACTCAAATCTAAAATTCTCTCATTACTATAAAGATTTATCATTGTTGTTACTCTTAAATCATGAAAAATATTACATTTATAAAATTAATTATTTTATATTTCTTACTAATTTTAGCTCACGAACTTACAAATCAAATACTATAATGCTCGAGATTGTTTCATTTAATAAACGAGATATACTAAACGAGCTCGAACGATTTTATCGAAACGAAATTCAAGTAGCTCACGAACAATTTGATTTATTTAAATCCCCTATTTCAACTATCCAACCTGAAATAATCTTCATTACTATATATCCTCATTTTTTATTGAGATAATTTTTAGTTTTGATTAATTTGTTCATCAGGTTTGATTTTTTTCCATTATGCGCTTATTGATTAATAGTAATTAAAATTAAGATTACTCATTTATTAATATTACATTACAAGGTTTTAACAAAACATAAAATATTCCCTCCGTCCCGTCAGATTAGTCTATATTTTCATTTTTGTCTGTACCACCAGATTAGTCAACTTTTCTAAAATGGAAAAAATTCTCCTCACATCAATAAAATATTAATTCCACTACACTCACAAATATTAGTTTTTGTGCCGAAACCAAAATAAACTAATGTAATGGGACGAACGAAATATTTTCTTCGGGAACAGAAAATGGAAAAGTTCAAAAGCGGCTTAATTCGCCAAAAATGTCAACAAAAACTGCCATTTCCTATCTTCATTTTCACACAGAAAACTTAATTTCGTAATCTGGGATATTAACCACCTCCTTACCATTCTCTCCTTCCCACTATATATACATCACATCTCTCTCTCTCTCTATATATATTATATATATCAAGCATATATATTTTCTAGTTATTAGAGAGACAAAAAAAGAAACAGAAGGCGATGAAAATGGATGAGATGAACAAACTGTCTGATTCCGGCAAGAAAATGTGGAGCTACAAAAACTGCCCCGCCCCCGCCGCATTTAAGAATCCAGTCCGTGGAGCCATCAAACGCCGGATCTTCTCCGATCTCTTTCGCATGCTGACGGCAGCTTTTCGTGCGCATTGATTGATCATCACCTCCAAAATGTCCCCGCCGCCGCTCCTTCCCGAATCCTCACCTTGTTATATTTATACAGATGTTTCAGTTCGCCGGGTTGTCTCTTGCCTGCCCATGGATTCAGCAGCAGTTCGAATAGGGTAGCGTTTTGTGTCAGCGGTGTGTGCCTGTGACAGAGAAAGAGCTCGAGCTTATCGAGTGACTGTCTGTCGTCGTTGTGAGTAATTAAGGTTGTCTGTTTTTTTTTTATCTAAATCAAACTTTCTTTAATAATTTTTAGATATTTTCCGTTCAAATGAGCGCCCACCGGAGTTGATGAATGCACTAACTAGGGTTCTGTTTAGAGCAAAATCATGAAATAGCCATTTTGGCTATAACACATATCCATTTTAGCCATTTTTATGTATGTGTGTCGAATATAGCCAAAAGTACAATGTGTCATAACTTTTCAGGTTTTTGGAATTTGAGATTTGACAAAAGAATTTAAAAAAATGAGAAATACATATATATGTCGAGGGACCGATTGCGATCATGTCTTTTTTCTGAAAATAATTTATCAAATAATTTCGAGAATTTTTTAAAAAATTTAAAACTGCCGATAGGGACCGATAGCGACCACGAGTGTGACTCGCTGACAGCGAGTCAAACCGAGTTAGTGGCCGACACGGTAGCTACCACGATTGCGACCGATTGCTACCGATAGCGACTCGGTCAAAAAAATTTAAATAAATATTAAATATATTCAAAACCCTAAAATTGGTCCCCCCTCATTTTCGACGAAAATTTTCCCCTTCCCCCTCGTTCTCAATCGCTGTCGACAGCGACCCATTCGGCACCCCCACCGCCACCGCCTCCGCCTCCGCCGACGCCGCCTCCGCCGTTGAGCCGTATTTGAAAGCCATGGCTGAGGTTAATTCCTAACTTATGCCCTAAGTTATTTCATGAAATTCGTGTGTTAATCTTGTAGCATATTTTAGCAAAATTTGTAGTGAAATTCGTGTGTTAATCTTGTAGCAAAATTGTAGCCGAATTGTGATAAATGCTGAATTATTTAATTTCGTTGAATATTTCGTTGAATTATTTAATTTCGTTGAATAAATTCGTGTGTTAATCTTGTAGCAAAATTGTGATAATTGTAGCCGAATTGTGATAAATTGTAGCCGAATTGTTGAATAATTGTTTTGTTAATTTCGTGTGAATGATTTTGCTCATTATTTAATCTATGAATTTTAATTTATTTTTTGTTTATTAGGGTAATTGTTGAATTATTATATATGTGGTTTAGTAGGTAGATGTAACCGTGCATTTCACACTTGAAATGTATTTTTTATTTATTTGTTTATTTTAATTATATGTGTAGATTTAATTGTTTATTTGAAGAAATTGTTTTGTTTTTTGATTTAATGGTTATTTGGAATTTTTTGTAGTTTTTAGGTTTAATTTCTAATTATTTAATTGTTATGGTATTATATGTGCAGATTGAATGGATTAGACGTGAGTTACATGGTGCTTCTAGTAAAATAAACTTATACACTAAAGTTTCGGTATTAGATCGCATAGATGTAACATTACGGTCTGTAGGAGGGGAGCAGTTGGTAGAACAGTTTAAGAATGGACCTTTTGGGAACTTATTAAATTGGAAAAAGCAGGGTCCAAGTGCATCTCAAGCACTTTTAGAATTATTAAGTTACCAAATTAGATCTCCTAACCCATCTGAATTATGGTTTTTAATTGGTGGTCAGCCTATTAGATTTTCAGTGACGGAGTTTGCCCTAGTGACTGGTTTTATGTTTGGATCTAGTAGTTTTGATGTTGCTGGACATTATGACCCATCTAGTACTACAGTGTATGTACAGTTTTGTGGTTCTAGGTCTATCAGTGCGAGGGATTTGTTAGGCATATTCAAGGATAAGAGAGTAGATACAAATAGACACGACTTGTACTTGAAGGTGGCTAATCTACTAGCATTATGGTACTTCGTACTTGGGTTTGCGGAGATGCGCAAGATTGAGCCCTGGATGTATGAATTAGTTGATAGGTGGGATATTTGGTGTGGATTTCCATAGGGTGCATACGCGTATCAGTCTTTACTTCATTATATCGCGTACGTTCCCACCACAGTTGCAGAACTTGGTCAAAGCTTTCATCTCGGTGGACCGATCTGGGCTTTGCAGGTAAATTATTATAACTTTTATTGCTTCATTGTTGCGAGATAATTTTAATTAACTAGGACATTTAATTGTGTAGGTGTGGTCTTACGAGGCCATTCCGAAGCTGGCAACTGAATGTTGTACAGTCAATACACCGATTCGTATTCCAAGATTTTTGAATTGGAAGTTTAGCAGGCCAGAGGTTAAGAATTGGAGTACTTTTTTTGCTGATCCGAATGTAAGTAATTTCGATAAATATTTTTAGATTTTTAAATATATTTACTTACAATTGTGTTTCTTATTGCAGCTGGCATCCTTGCCTTTTTTATATGCTTCTGCTGACGAGGAGCGCACTGCATATTATTTGTCTAGTCAGCAAGAGAATCCCATTGGCGTTGCATTTCACATGCCTGAGAATCCAGTACGCCCAACCAGAAGACGAGATGACGGTCTCCCTGTTCTGTTTCGTCGAGCAACCCATGCAGGAGGAAGTGGAGATGGTGATGAGGGGCGACATGATGATGAGGGGCCTCATGCTGATTTTGGGTCTACTGCTGGTCATGAGGATGTACGGCATGACGATGATGATGATCAGGGTCAAAATGTGAGTGGAGGGCCTCGTGAGGGAGGACATGAGGAGCCACATGACTCCAGAGGATCTCGTAGGCGCAGTCGTTCGACCCGACATGGTTCTTCATCCAGTGGGTCCTCTGGTGATTCTAGGAGATTTCGTGGATCACGGAGATTGTTTGCGATGATCCGAGATGCTGTTACTGCTGCGGTGAATGTTGCTGTTCCCGCTGCGGTTGATCGTGCATTCCGTACCTATGGTTGTAGACGAGATGATGTTGGCGAGTCTAGCCAGAGTAGGAGCCGGAGACGTGAGATGGAGAGGGTGCCGGATCAGGTTCCGGAGCAGGACCAGGATTAGGATCAGCCGCCAGTGCGTGAGCACCGCAGGCATAGTTCAGTAGAGACTGGTCGGCGTAGTAGGTCCAGTTCGGCTGGTCACGAGCGTCGTAGACATAGTTCGGCGCAGCCACTTGATATACCCTCTCCGAGCGCTTTTGGGATACCCGGGACTATAGCCACTCCGAGTCAGTTAGCTATACCCGGGACTTCAGCCCCCCCGAGCCATGTTGATATACCCAGAAGTTCAACCACTCCGGGACATTTTGATGTCTCAGAGTTTGTATCCAGCCCCGCCAGCACTTATAATAGAGAGCTAGCATTGCTCGTCAGAGACGATGATGTTCTTGAGGTATTTTCTTATAAGTTATTTATTTATTAGTAATTGATGACATTAACTTTATAAAGTGTTGTGTAGGTTGGAGATGGTCGTCCGTGGAGAATCACCACAGCTGAGTATTGCAGATATCATGATTGGTTACAATCTGGACAGGAATCTCGGAAGTTCAACCCCGATGGTCACGGATACGGGTTGCCAAAAGTGTGGTTCACCCATATTGAAGACATGAATGGACGACTTGATGATACCGTGATTGAGTGGTATACACAGATAAGGCAGAAGACTGCACCACCAAGAATACGTATTGTCAGGCCTCAATTCTATGTAAGTCAATGTGATTATTATTTTTATTTGTCTTCTTTTAGGGTATTTTAGGTACTAATTGTACTTTGTTGTGTTTGTTTTTTAAGGACTTAATGAAAACTGTCAAGAGAGACGAATTTCCTCCAAGCGTCCAGAAATTTATTCGAGGGAACGACGCATCGACATCGAAGGATTGGTTTGGAGCAGATACGGTAAGTATTATCTTCATTTATATTTTATTTATGATTAATGAAAATGTAGAAATTATTGTGATAATATTTATGATTATTTTAATTTTGCAGATTATTGTACCGTGCAAGGTTGGCACGAAATGGTACACTGTTGTCTTTCGTATTCCCAGTTGGAATGTTGAAGTGTACGATGCATACGCGCATCAGGCAGAACCGCATCAATCGCAGAAGCTACTGAGTGAGATAAGAAAAATTACTGATTGTTTTCACTGGTATCTTAAGAGACTTGGCTATTGGGATCATAACACATTGAGATTACGTGAGTCCACTGCAGGGAAGATGGCCGTGACACATGTTTGGAAATTCGAGAGCAATGTTCGTCGCCTGCATGATCTGTTTGCTTGTGTGCACATCGATGAGGTAGCATTTGGGGTACCAAGCATTGCTTGGATGCATGATGTTAGGAATTACCCTAGATATAGGAAATTTCTAGCTATTCAGTTTTTCCTAAACACTGTTTGATTTTGATTGTTTTTGAACATATTTCTATTTGTATTTGTACTTCTTTATATTATATTTAGGACTTTGGTTTATTCGTCGACAAACACTTAATTTTATTCAATACAACAAACGAGATGATGTTATTCATTACAAACAAAGTCGAAATACACTAATCGTTTGTAGTTCGATCTGGACATGTGCGCTTAGTGTGTGTTTCAGATCTGCATATACTGCATTTTTTCTTTGCGCGTTGCCTACTACTTGAAGATTGACCAATATCGGCACCCGATGGGCGTCTACGAGATCTAGGTCGTCCAGCTTGACGAGGTATAATTGGAGGCAGGACACACAACGAACTTGCTTCGGCAGAAACATCCCATTCGTCTTGCGATGGCAGTGACTGCACGACTCCACCGTATATTTATCGCCAAGTTGATGTCTTATAGTAATGACTTACATAGTCGTACGAGTTCAACCCAACATGACTGTCACAATTATGATTAAGTTAATAACATATTTTAAAATGAAAATTAACTTAAATACGTTTACCTAATTGCAGCAACGGCATGCGAGCACGGGATGAGGTCCAGTTGCAACTCACGACAATCGCATGTGGATAACTCCAGATCAACCCTCCAAGTTCTTGCTCCTTCATTCACCTTCATTTCCATTGCTGATATGGGTACAACTGAATATGAATGCGAGAGTTCTACTAACGGTGTTAATTTTGCAACAGCTTCCTCCGTCAAGATATCCTCGCGCGCAGATGCCTTGGCTCTTTTTTCATCAAACCATTTTTCAAGAATACCTCTGTAGGTGTCAATAATAGAGCAGATTGGCAACCGTCGGGCATCCAGTAAGCGAGCATTGAAAACCTCAGCTGCATTTGATGTCAAGAAACTATATCGACGTACAGGACATTGCGACCTAGCCCATCGATCTGGTCCTACATCCAATAGTTTCTGCAAGGCTGCTGGTTTCTTCTGATTGATTCTATCCATCGCTTGTTGATATGCCACCGATCGGTAAGTGTAAGCAGCACGTTGGTACAACGCAACAATGTCCTGACCGTACCCTGTCATTTTATTTAGAAGATGATAAAAACATAAGCCGTGTGGCACACCAGGATACACTTCACTGATCGCATTGGAGATGCTAATGTGTTGGTCAGATACAATCAGCATTTGATCTGTGCATCCAAAAGAAATCCGTAATCGAGACATGAACCACTTCCAACACTCATCATTCTCGATGCTGCCGACACCAATAGCAAGTGGAAATACATGTTCGTTACCATCTTTTGTGACAGCAACAAATAAGACGCCTTTGTTTCGACCCTTCAAATGAGTCGCGTCAACAACGATAACCGGTCTTAATAACCCGTTCTGAAACGCCGTCCGTGAAACACCTAGAGCAACAAAACAATGACGAAATCTTCCATCGGAATCAATCTCCAAATCTGTTAAAGTACCTGGATTGTATTGTCTTAACACCTCCAGATATTTGGGCAGAATAGAAAAAGAATCTTCTATACCACCATAGTTCATCGAAATTGCTGTATTTCGAGCTTTTAGTGCAACGCCATAGCTAGTACGGATCCCAAATGATGCCTGCAAATCCGCCATAATTTCACGGGGTTTTATAATTGATCCTTGCCGACGCATCTTTCGTGCAAAATACGCGGCAACAGCTTTGGAACGGACATTCCGGGATCTTATGCCTGCAAGATTGTTAACGCAATCATGATTACGATGGAACTTGCGTATGATCCAGCAACTACCTCTGCATGATGCCCGTATGAAGAACGAACAAGAGGCACTTCGTTTGCAAGTGTACTCAACGCGAGTACTAGATGAGCGCGCCACTTTAAATTCAACACGTTGCTCCATTTGCAAAAGAGATACGGCGATTAGAAGATCGTCCTTCGTATAGAAGATAGAGCCCAATGAAAGTTCCCGATCTAGTACGGCTGCAACATCTCGTACCACTGGTGACTGTGATGAATCCAACGATATAATTGGAACTAGCCAATTATTTAGATCGCCTTCAACGTGACATGAATCCGGGAGAGGATGGGTTGGCATAATATTGGATATAAACGCACTCATTCCACCAACTGATCGGATCCATGCAGAAAACTCAGCCACTGTAAAATTCTTTAAGGCATCAGAATTGATGAAATCTTCATCATCACTAGACTCCTCCTCGGATTCCTCGTCCTCCTCTTCATCATTAGAGTCAACGATATGACCCTCACCTGTTGAGTGGTGACCTGTATTTTCATTCTCCCCCTCATCCTCCTCCTCCTCGTATGGTTGCTCATATTCTTCATGGGGAGGCTCATCATTTAAATTGGGTATTTGGGAGCTCCGACTACCACCTTCTGAAGAGGTACCAAAAATCAATGAGTCCCCAAATCTTTGTAGATCTTCCAGACCTGGACTAAAATGCTGGTAAATTGGTGGACTGCTTGATGATAAGAACGGCCTGTATGGGGATGGCTCCCGATGTGAAGTCCCAACACCGGTACTCGCCGTATAATTCATAACAATATAAACATGCGGCTCCGAATAAAGAGCAACCAGTCGTTGAAGATCCAAATCCGTCACCAACAATGATTTTACAAATCTTCCACTACGGGATTTGGCAGTGTAATAAATGTTATACTCACCGTATATGAATTCCGCATCAAAAATAAGTTGAACGTTGCTTCTTAATGCGGTAATGGAAATATTGGCGATTGGTATATAAACCAATCGTTCTTGTCCGGCAATGTAGTTGCACGAGTCATCCCATTGCCCATTGTAGTGAACTATTACACTACACCAGTCCTCCATTTTCAGTAACAAGTATATTTTTTTTGATGAAGAGAGACAGAGATGAAAATGAAGAAAAATTGAACTGTGAAGAATGAAGAGAGACAGAGATGAAAATGTGTATGTCACCACCGAACTTCACTTCAATTATATAAGTTGTAAAGAGTGTCGGCAAATACACATAAATAATTGAAATTGAAGGATATACAATTGATAAAATAAAATAATTATGTTGATTTTAATTTTCAACAATTTCAGTGTACGATTCATTACCCTTCACATAATATTTCAAACAATTTCAGTGGACTCATCAAATCAATATGCTTGCAGACATTATTGCATTTGTATGCAACGACAAAATAATAAATTTTTTGTCCAAAATTTGGTAAAAATTATAGATATAAAGTTTTAACGTGAATTTCAGCTGGACCTTGAGATTTTAACTTGATCAAAATTCACCAATTTATATATTTTAACTTGAGATTAAAATAAAGATTTAAAACATCTAAAAAAAAAAAATTCAAACGACCGAGTCGCTACCGATCCCACTCGGTGGCTATCGGTTCTCAATCGGTGGGGACCACCGAAATAAAAAAGAAAAAAATTGCGACCGAGTCGCACCGATCCCACTCGGGTCGCCACCGATCCCACTCGGTGGCTATCGGTTCTGACTCGGTGGGGACCACCGAATTAAAAAAGAAAAAAATTGCGACCGAGTCGCACCGATCCCACTCGGGTCGCCATCGATCTCCCACGGGTCGCCACCGATCCGACTCGGTGGCTATCGGTCCCTAAACCTCCGAAATAAAAAAAATAAAAAAGGATTGCGACCGAGTCGCCATCGATCCCACTCGTTCGGACTCGGTCGCACTCAGTGGGACCCGTTCTCTATCACCATTCTTATTTTCGGAAAAATAATAACCGAGTGAAAAAAAAATCCATTTATGCAAATATATCTATAAAATTACTTAAAAACTGGTTTTAACTAATTGATTAGACTTAAGTGTCAAAATTTTTGCGATCAAATGATTGGGAAACTAATTCCAATGCTAAATTATGTACTTTTGGCTAAAATTGAAATGAATACATAAAAGTGGCTAAATTTGAAATGTGTTTTATCAAATTGGCTATTTCAAATAATTTAGACTTCTGTTTATGGTAGTAGTAGTAGTAGGGGTGTAAATGAACCAAACTATTCGTGAGCTACTCGAATCTCGATTCGATAAAAGCTCGTTCGAGTTCCTTTAGTAAAGCTCGTTTATTAAATGAACCAAACTTGAGCATCATAGTATTCGACTCGTGAGCAGGCTCGTTAGATAAAATTAGTAAGAAATATAAAATAATTATTTTTATAAAAATAATATTGTCATGATTTAAGAGTAACAATAATGATAAATCTATCTAATAATGAAGAAAATTTAGAATTTGAGTATGAATATATGATATTATTTTTGGAATAAATAACCTTTTCTTTAAAAATAATAATGAAAATCTTAAATATATTCTAAATTTAAAAAGTTTGTTTAGGCTCGATAAAGTTCGTGAATATCAAAATATTTGATAAAAAAAAACTCGAAGCTCGACTCGACTCGGTTCAATTACACCCCTAAGTAGTAGTAGTATAGAGAGAGAGAGAGAAGAGGTGTCATGGAATCGATGAAGTATTTGAGGGGTTGAGTAAGTGAAGTAATGTTTGTATTCAACTAGAAAGATTAGGGGTGTACACGGTCTGGTTTGGCCGGTTTTAGGGTTGAAATATAGACCAAATTAAATGATCTATTTAAAAAAAAATTCAAACTAAATCGCCCAAATTAATCATTCAAACCAAGCCAAATTAAATAAAACGGTTTGATTTAGTCGGTTTAACGGTTTGAAACATGATTTTAACGAGAAAAGTCAAAACATAAAAAATTTCCTATTTTTAGCAATAATTTATTTCGGAAACTAAAAAAAATAAATATACTAAATCTCATAGGCAAAGTACGAACAATCCTAATAAAAACAAATAATTTATGGCTTCAAAATATAATAGTTCATATCTCATTTTATTTTTTTCAAACATAATAGTTGCGGAACTTGTATCTTGTAAATTCTAAAGTTTAGCTTAAATCACTATACTAAATGTACTATATTTATAATTTTAATATAATATATAATTTAAATATTTATTATTAATATAAACGGTGCTAAACAATCAGTTTCTCTATTCAAACTGCGGACCAAATCAAATAATAAAGCTTAAAATTTATAATTCGTTCCATCAATTTTTTCACTTGTCAAACCGGTCAAACCTGTCAAATTATTTTAATTTGATTGGTTCAACTGATTTGAACCAAACCATGTATACCCCTGTAACCTATTTTTATTTGAGTAAGAAAACGTGTTCACTTGTGCATAAGTTTTAAAATTACTCAATAATTATGACGTATATCGGAAAATGAAATTGATGCAAATTTTATGACATATGTTTAAAATATATTATATCTTAAAACTTTTTAAAAATTTATGTGGTTAGAATAACATAACCGTTTACGAATGTTTGAACTTTATTTATTTATTTATTTTTAAATGATTCGACTCATTAAAACGTCTTTGAATATAAAACATTAAATATTCCAAAATACTAAATTATTACTACCACTCTTAAAATAATAATAATAATAACTATTATTATTATTAATTTATTATTGTACCCCTTTGACCACTCTAACCTCCAAATCCATTACAGAAATATATGAAAGACCTGACCAAAAAAATATAGGAATCAATTTGGAAAGAAATTGGGGTGTAGTATAATCATTGCCTCTTATTTTATGTTGGAAATCCTTGAAAATAACGGCATTCTCACCCTCTCTCTCTAACCGGCGCATTCAACAAAGTACCTGAATCCAGTAATCCAAACAACATTTCTTTCTCATCTACATTGTCTGGAAACTTGAAATCCAACGTTGTATTCAGTATTAACAGATCTTCATGCTCTCCCACTCATTTCCATGTCCCTCTAGCTAAAAGATTCGTGCTTTACAACCAACCTACCCACCCAGCTAGGAGGAACCAAGAAGGAGGAATCTTCATCGGAAAAAATCCACACTTTATCCAGTTATTTGAAGGATGGTGGTGAAGATGATGAAGTGGAGGCCATGGCCGCCTCTGATTTCGAGGAAATTTGAGGTGAAACTCACCGTGCACAAGCTGGAGGGTTGTGATTGGGTGTGCGAGGGTGCAGAGAGGGACGCCGGTGGCCTTGCGGTGGAGATCAGGTGGAAGGGTCCCAAGATTTCGCTGGGGACATTCAGGAGGACTGTGAAAAGGAACTGCACGAGGGAGGAGGTGGTGAGAAGGGTTGACGATGGGTCAAACGACGGCGTTTTGGTGGAGTGGGATGAGGAGTTTCATAGTGTTTGTAGTCTTTCTGGGTACAAGGGGAATGTATTTCATCCTTGGGAGATCAGCTTTGCGATTTTGCAAGTGAGTGAGGTGAGTTTGTTTTGACCTTTTTCTTGGTTCAAGATTTGAGCTTTATGAATGTGTTTTTCTTTTTTGGGGGGTTGAATTTCTTGCATATGATGTAGAATTCTTATTTCTCAAGTTGATTTTTACTTGTTTGACCTTCTTCTTGGCTGAAGATTGGAGGTGTTAGAATGTGTTTTTGTTGTAAATATTTGAGTGTTTTAGATGGTATTTGTTTTTGCTGGTTTACTTGTATTGTCTTTTTTTTTTATGGTTGATCTTTACTCCCTTTATTTGGATTTGATGATAAATTGATGCATTTCCACCTCTCCCTTATCCCCCTTGATTAGAACATGATATGAAGTCAATAGGGGTGAGCAAAATAAAACCGAAATTCGAACCAAACCGTAATCCGGCGGTTTTGATTCGGTTCAGTTCGATTTATATATCAATTTTGGTTCGGTTCGGTCTGAATTTTTTATAATCACCAAAATTTGGTTCGGTTTAAACCGATTCCATGGCAGTTCGGTTCTGTTCAGTCGGTTCGGTCATGAATTTGTAGATTTGAACTTAGATTTGTAGACCTAAATTTGTAGATTTGGTACATTTGGATTGTTTTCAAGTTTATGTATGTTGGAACATTAAAATATATGTTTTAATTTAAGTATTTCATGAAAATCTACCGGAAATTTCAGTTAAAACCGAAACCGTTGGTTTGGTTTGGTTCGGTTGAAACCGCCAAACCGAACCAAAACTGCCAATTCGGTGTGGTTCAATTTCGGTTCGATTTGTAGAATATTAGCGGTGCGGTTCGGTTTGGTCTAGATTTTTTAAATTTTCGATTTGACGATTTGGGCGGTTCGGTTCGGTCAGTAAACCGAGCCAACTATTGCTCACCCGTAGAAATCATTTGTTTTATTGATCCCAACGAACATCCTACATCAACATAGGTCTGTATATGATTTGTTTGCTCTATATTTGCAGCATGAGATCAAGTGTTGTGACTCTGCCTCTGAATTTTTTTGTGATAAAGTTGATTTCTTTCATGCAGTAGTGTGTGTTTCTTCAATGTGTTTTTGAGATGTTAATATGTTGTTATCAACTGTAACTCAGATGCAATTCTTCTCATTAAATATTGGTTGATGAGGGAAAAAAAAATGAGAACACGTGATTGTCCTCTACTAAAATATACCTTTTATGGGACTTGAAGAAACCTCTCTGGAAAAATAGATGTCCTTTGCCAACTGTATTTTTTTTTATTCTTTTCCCCTATTAGGAGTCAAGCAAGCATGGCCATTGAAACGATGATGCTGAACTGGACCACCATGATGAATTGTTGATTCCTTTCTTCTACCTAGTAAAACATGTGTGTCTATGCCATGTCACGTGTTACATGCATGAGATACCAGAATATGGTGTTTTTTGTCTGAGAAAATTATTACATCATCTCTAGTGATGTTGCACTGCTATTGAGTTGAGTAGGTATCAGTATGCCAGTTGATTTTATGTAGCTTTGTTCTTGAAGCTCTTATCAAGTGTGAGGATGAGATCATCATAGTTGTTGGGATTGGCAAACCTAATTATCCCACATTAGAGAAATAAGGAAAGAGTTTGAGTGAGATATGGAAAAGATATGGTTTATCTTGTTTGACAATATTCATCTTTATCAGTATAGGATTTGAATAGGAATTAATCTGTTTGAGATAGATTAGAATTCAGATATCTTTGCCATATAGGATTGATTTCCTTATGTATACAGGAATCTATCCTTATAAATGCCCGTGTAACTGCTAGGATAGACTAGTTAGTCTAGTGATAACTATGTAACCCTGTAATATATATTTGTAGAATGCACGTAGAGCTTACGCTTTAAGCACTATAAATCTTTGTGTTCTTTATTTTCTGTTTGTTATCTATGTTTGCAATCGCTTTAATTCACAACAATAGTTTTCCCTCGTCGGGTTTGATCAGGGTGCGAAGAACAAGATTTCGGTCGTCGGTTTGGGATCATTAAACCTTGCTGATTATGCTTTCAAGACTAAGGAGCAACTTACAGTAGTCAAGGTCCCCTTAACTGTTTCCAACACTGACATTGAGAGCCATCCCTCTCTTTCTGTAAGTAACTACTTACTGTTAAACAATATACAGTTACCATAGCTCCATACGAGGCTACGACCCAGGGGCGGAGCCATGTAGAGTCTTACGGGGTCCCCGCGTTCCGAAATTCTTTTATATATATATATATATATGTATGTTTTTAAAAATAAAGAAGTATATAGTATCGACCCCATGAAATTAAGGTCGAGCCCCCACAATACTCGAGCTCTACATTCGCCCCTGCAACGAGCCCTCAGGCTGTACTAAGTTGTCCCTTTCCTTTGCAGATATCTCTCGACTTGATAGAACTTCAAGGTGCTCAGCAATCATCCGAGTTGGTTGCTGTAATGCCTGTCCCACCCTCTTCAGCATCCGGAGAAGCTTCTTCGATGGATAAGGATGAAGTCTCCGCGCTTAAGGCTAGTCTTCGGAAGGTTAAGTTCTTTACTGAATTCGTGTCAACTCGAAGACCTAGGAAGACCGGGAATGAAGACGAGGGTAGTGAGGGCAGGTACTTCTCCAAGAGTGAGGACGATGAGTATGCTTACCCGAGTGACTCAGACTCGCCTAATGAATTCGAGGAAGGCGCTTTCGACGAAGGAAAGGCGGACTGTGCAGCTAGGAAGTCATTCACTTATGGGACACTGGCTTCAGCTAATAATGCTGGCGTGTCGTGTTTTTCGAGTGCTATCAACCACGACAGTGAAGATTGGGTTTACTACAGTAACCGCCGGAGATCGGATGCTGGCTGCTCTCCGGTAGAGGACCCGCTTCCGTCAGCTCCGGAGCAACCATTGATGCAAAACTCCAAACGCAGCATTCTGCCATGGAAGAAGAGGAAGTATTTCAAATCTCCTAAAGCCAAAGGTGAACCATTGCTTAAAAAGGCTAATGGTGAAGAAGGTGGAGACGATATAGACTTCGATCGCAGGCAGCTTAGCTCCGACGAATCTCGCTCTCCGAAAGTAAGTAATTTTGAGCCATTTTCTCCTTTCTAACATCATGTTTAGTAAAACTAATTGCTTCCCATCTTTGCTGCAGTGGCACAGAACAGATGAAGGCTCAAATGTGAACCCGTCACCGGTTTCCGAGTTTGGTGATGACAGCTTTGCTGTTGGAGTCTGGGAGCAGAGAGAAGTAACAAGCCGGGATGGCCACATGAAGATCCAGACACAGATCTTCTTCGCCTCAATCGATCAGCGCAGCGAGCGCGCTGCAGGAGAGAGTGCCTGCACTGTGCTCGTAGCTGTCATCGCGGACTGGTTGCAGCAAAACCACAACATCATGCCGAACAAATCACAGTTCGACAGTTTGATCGCCGATGGCTCCATGGAATGGAGAAATCTTTGCGAGAACGAAGTTTACAAGGAGCTTTTCCCAGATAAGCACTTCGATCTCGAGACAGTTCTCCAATCCAAGATCCGCGATCTCTGCATAGCTCCCGAGAGCTCGTTCGTCGGGTTTTTCCATCCGGACGCCATGGAAGGGGAGGATCATTACAGCTTCCTGCACGGCGCCATGTCCTTCGACGAAATCTGGGACGAAATCAGCCGCGCAGAGGCCTCGGTTTTCGTAGTGAGTTGGAATGATCACTTCTTCGTGCTCAAGGTAGAGAGAGAGGCTTACTACATCATCGACACATTAGGAGAGAGACTGCACGAAGGCTGCAGCCAGGCTTACATTATGAAATTTGACAGCAGCACAGCTATATACAAACTTCAACATGCTAATGAATCACTTGAAGAGCCCCATGACTCGAAAATGCAGGAGATCGATACGTTGATGACACGAACCGAGGAACCGGGTGAGGAGGTTGTTTTTCGGGGTAAGGAGTCGTGCAGAGAGTATATCAAGAACTTCTTGGCTGCGATTCCGATCAGGGAGCTGGAGGCGGATGTGAAGAAAGGTCTGGCATCGTCGACGCCTCTTCATCACCGGCTGCAGATCGAGCTTCACTATACCAGATTGCAGCAGTCCAAGGCGGAAGTAAATTGAAGTTTCTGACTGAAATGTATACTTGTTGTAGAAGAAAGTGGGTAACTTTTTTTTTTCTTACAACTGTGTCTATAGCTAACTTTGAAGTTTTCTGAGAGGGACTATGGTGTATCTTAGGACTTAGAAAATGTAAGAATCTTCACTCAAGTTCAGCTTGGTCTACATAAGGGAGTTTTATGCATGAAGGCTTCTAACAACAAATCTAGCTTCTGTGAATATTTGTTTAGTTACTGACCAGTGACCTTATTTTCTTTGATCTGAGCGGTGTTCATATTTCCTACTTTGTTCGGGTGTACACGAACTGATTTGAATCAAATAGTATCTTATTCAAGTTTGACTTAATTTATTTTTAAGTTGAGTTTTAAAATTTTTTATTAAATGCAATTAAGTTTACAAACTTAATTGAACCTAATAAACTTTCTAAATTCAAATCATATTTAAAATGTTCATTATTTTTTAAAATAAAAATTATTTTTCCTCAATAATACCATATGTATACTCAAATTCGATTTCTTCATATAACTATAAAGACTTATCAAGATTATTAATATGTATACTCAAATTCGATTTCTTCATATAACTATAAAGACTTATCAAGATTATTACTTATAATCATGAAAATATTAACTTGTCAAGATTATTATTTTTAAATAACAAAAATATTAATTTTATATTTCATACGGATTTTAATTAACTAAGTTAAGTTGCTCACGAGCATACAAAATGAATTGTGTAAAACCTAAATTTGGTTCATAAACAAACCCTTTTTCAAATAAAAAAATCAGAATAGCTCACAAAATAGACATACATGTCAGTGGCTCCCTCAGCATTGTTTCTCGACAGAATTTTGTTAATGAATAAAAATCCTTCTTGAAAATGGGGGGGGATCAAATCAATTGAATGAAACCATATATTTTTGAGTGATAGATTGGATGGGATTTTGAAATCCCACCATGTTAAAGAGGGCTATAACTGAAACACCAGACAACTATATCGAGAATCAAGCAAACCAGAAGATCATGTCTAATAACGTGGTTCATTTAAGTCTTCATTATAGGCATACATACACAGATACGAGCTCGAAGGAGAGAGGGTTCAGAGTCTTCCGACATAACACATACATACGAGAATTCTCTTTACATCAAGGCATGGGAGGAGTTCATAAAACATCCCTCATTCGTTCACATAACTGCCAAGCTCTCTTCTTCTGCTAAGAAACCGATGCTGAAGTCGAAATTAATGCACGTCAATTGCTTCTTGTTCCCGTCCACCATTGACATTTTCAGTGAGTAAGAGCCCTGCGAGTTACACAACCCCACCAAATGCGTAAACTAGATGTAATGATCATGGCTATATATAGAAGAGATTCGACAGTTTCTAGAATTCGACAAAACTTCCAGCAGTGCAAATGAAAAATGCACTGTCGACATACTGATCTGAATGGAAAATCAGTGTGTTGTGTTAACTAGTAAGGTAATTGGTACAAAGACAAGAGAATGACTTACAGGTGGGGTGATTCCAGGTAAACTCTGGGAGTGAGAGACCACAAAATCACCAACAGCAATCGGACATGTAGTCTCTTCACAAAGATCATGATCCTCACTGTGGATGTGGAATCCAAAGTATGAAACGTCGATTACAAGTTTCCCACCAGATATCGGTTCAGCTGCATTGTACAAAACAGGCAGTTATTAGAGAGGTGAATCGCCAAGAAGGCTTTCAGTTGATACAAATTATATCATACAAGTAACCTGAAAAGCAAATGATGGCCCGTATTTAGTCTAGCATATGCGCAACAATCATTAGAGAGATACCAAACAATTGCATGGGTTTCATCCGTGCAGAAACACATCTCATAACAACTCAATCGACCCTTAAAATGATACCCAGAAGATGTAATCCCATCTCCCACTCCCCCATTCTCTAAATCAACGGCCGTGTTACCAGCTCGGTAACCAATATTAATGTTGGCAAAAGTCAGCACCAGAAATAAAGTACATCACAGTTCATACATCATAAAAACTGAAGGTAGAGAGAAAAAGCAATTACCCGTTGTTGCAGAAATTGCAAAGGTAGTGTCCTTATTTCTGGTGAGTGGATATGGATTTATGTCAAGTCCGTTGACCTTGACAATGTAATTAGCCTTCTTATCTGCAATTCATTATCAAAAATAGGATTATAGAAAGAAGGCACAATTTAATATTTATATTAAGGAGTATATGATATCAGAGAAACAAACATTATTTCCTCAAAAACATTGCCTCCGTTTTCTAATCACGCAATTATAAACACAGGCAACCACCAACACAAGACACAAAAGATCAAGAGACAGAAAATGGCAGATTTATGAAATAAAAGTCGAAAGCGGCAAATTGAAAACATATACAGCACAAATACAAACATAAATGACCAATTAGGAAACTATATACCTTATAGAGCTCAACCACATACCAATTCGCATGCGAAAAATTACGAGTTCAAATAACTTAAGCTATAGAGACAGATATTTTATAAGTGTTCAATTCAGTTGTTGCATTCTCTTTCTTCCCCCCTGAATCAACCGACTAACAAACAGTCCAACGAAAACCCAACAAGAATGAACTTTCTAGGGGAATCGTCGTCTCCACATCGCCAATTGAATTTAATTTACGTCATACGAGGCAAATCCGATCAACTAAAAACCCTCGCCGACTAAATCAAAGTGACAAAAACAATGATATATGCACATCGAAAGAAAACTGATCAAGTTATCAGTACAAAAATCGAAGATCAGTAAATGAATAAAAAAAATGAACTAAAACAATCAACAAATCAAAGTTTTCCGTACAACGCGACGAATCAAAATCGGCGGAAAGGAAAAAAACATACTGCAATACTTGACTTCGGTTGCGGTGGCGGAAATCAAAGGTACAACTAGGCACAGAGCGAAGAGAAGAACACCGAAAACCTTCATCGGCACCGTCGCCATTGCTCAAACGCACAGATTTTTAGAGATAAGAATCGGAGGTTTCGATGAGTCAACGAAAAATAGAATTTCAGTGCCCTCACCGCTAACTGATATAGATTTTTCAGGAAAAGAAAATGAGAAGATTCTTTTCTTCTAAAAACCGCCGCGTGTTTCGTCAGGATCCGACCCATTTTGGATGTGAAGCCCAAGCCCGTGATTGTGGGATCCTTTTTTTGGATTATGGACTCGGATCTTGCTAAACTCTCTATAAATTTCTCATTTTTATAATTTTATTATAAAATTATTTCCTCTTATCAAGTATTGCAAAAACAGGAAATCTCAATATAATTTTATATTTAAATATTAAGAAATATCAGCATTGTATAAAAATATATACTCCCCCGTCCCAGGACAGTCGCAACATTTTCCTTTTTGGTCCGTCCCAGAACACTTGCAACGTTTCCCTTTTTGGAAAGTTTTTATTAATTAATTATTCACTAAACCTACACTACTCCTACCCCACTATCTCTCATATCTCATTATCTCTCCTAATCATTAACCTACTAATCTAATCCCACTAACTTCTCATCACTTTTTCTTAACTTCCGTGCCGGGTCAAACGTCTCAAGAGAGCCGGGACGGAGGGAGTATTATTTTTTTTATAAACATCAAGGCTTTGAGGTAAATATCACTATATCAGTAAACTCACCGCGACAGTGAGGGAGAGAGGAGAGAGGAGAGAGGAGACGGAGGGAGGGAACAGGGCATAGTCCTCGATTGAATGGCACGGGGCAGAGAATTGAGCGATCGAAGCGGCGGTGATTTCTTTGTAGGTCGTTGAATCTTCTGTTATCGATCTCTTGTGAAGATTAGTCAGGTTAGCTATCTCCTCTAACAACGACATTATCGCGTGTGCAAATCGATAGCGAAGCTTTATTTCATTATATTGATCGGGAAAATTCTTGTATTTTTAGTGTAGATTGATTTGATATACCTGTCATCTTGTTGAGTGATGTTGAAGAGGTAGATAAGTGATGCTGGATTACAGTTTTTGCTAAGCTCAAATTTATTTGCCCTAATCGCTTCTTTTACCATGATTATGACCGGTATGTGATATTGTAGTGTCTGCGGGAAGTGCTCTGAGTTATGAGTTGATAAATAGTCACATTTTATAGTTCTGCGATTCCATAAACTCCAGTATTCATATCAATGGCGAGGTTTTGAAACTCGTTGCGCTATTAGCTGACTATTTTTAAGATAGTTGAGTAAATCTTGTTAGTTAACTTAAGACTAAGGAATTGAAGAACTATAAATGGTTCCATGTTCTTGTGAGATTTAAATTTGTCATTTTTGATTTCATGTTGAAAGGAAGTCTATCAAATATCAGATGAATGGATTGACATTGGAAATGAGTATGCTGGAATCTTAGCGGCTCTAGCTTTAAATTTGTCATTTTGCTTTCTGTCATTGATTTATGCAGATATAGAACTAATGGTGAAGCCAAAACATAGACAGAACCATGTTGCCTCCGGAAAGAAGCATCAAAATCAAGATTCTCCCAAGGCTGATCCACCTGATGAAGGAGATTGGATGGTGGTCACTAAGCAGAGAATCACAATTATAATCCCGGCACTGCCTAATAAGAAGCAGTTGGCAGTGCCCACAGTAGGGGAGGTTCAACTACAAGAAAAGCCAAGAAGCACCACCAATTCCCAGTCACCAAGAAAAAACACCACCTCACATTCGCCTAGAAAAGCTAATTCCGAGTTGCAATGCCCATCAGCAAACTCCGCCTCAAACCATTCAGTCCATGAGCCAGTGAAATCCAAGTCTCCCCCGGAACAGGACATTCAGCCTCCTTCTGAACCCAATTTAAACCCCGAACTGCCATCAAGCATATCTCACAGGGCCACTTCAAACAATCCTCCACTTCTCAGTCATATTCAGAGAGAGGGAAACGCAGTTGATCCATTCAGCACTCCGAAAGGTATCAAGGGGATAAAGATATTTGCTCACAGCACCTCATTGCTTAATCTCCGGGTGAGAGCATCGTATCTAGAGAGAAAACTTATGAGAGCAGGTGGATTGGAGAATTGGCTTGCGTCTCTCGGTCTAACATGTTTCGTCAAAGTCTTCCAGATGAGAAGGCTTGGAAGGTTTCAGCTGGCAAATCTTACTATGCAGAAGCTTAAAGACATGGGCGTGGACGCGGTTGGGCCGAGGAGAAAGCTGATGCATGCCATCGACTGCCTCTGCGAACCCCACTGTTTCCAGATTGTCTGAAATTTTTTTTTTTTTTCCTGCATGATATGGTAGGGGGAGTGTTGTAAAATCTTGACCCTCCAAAAAAAAATCCCAATATTAAATATCTCATGTAAAAAGTTTTTGACATGTGGCACCTTCTTACCACTAGAATGTATTTTGTTTTAACAAAAATATTATCAATTCAAGATTCGAAATATAAGTTTAATTTTCAACTTAGGATATAAAATATGAATTCTTAATGTAGAGCTTAAAATATTTCAAAAAATCTTAATTTGGGACTTCAATATTAAATCTTGAATTGAAAGATGTTTTAAATTCATAATAAAAATTTCATATTTCGAGTTCTAAATTGAAATGAAATCATTTTTAAGGTTCTAGATAAATAATACTCCTTGGTTTTTTACCATCACCATTCACCAACTTATAAATTGAAAGATTATAAAATTTTCAATTTAAATTTAAAACGTCAATATCATGTTTTAAATCCTGAATCTCTAATTAAATCATCTATGATTTAACATCCACACTCCACATTTTTACTGAAAAACTTGAATATAGAAAATGGGAAAAATAGGAAAAGAAAATCTAACTACAAATACTCTATCCGAGCTAATACTTACTCCCTCCGTCCCGCTAGAATAGACTCACTTACCGAATTCGGCGTCCCAACTAAATTGACCCCTTTCTAAAAATGACAATTTTTTCGCACTTAAAAATAAAATATTCATTTCACCTACACTCACAACTCTTAATTTCTGTGCCGAAAAGAAAGAGGTCTAGGGACTGAGGGAGTATTATTTAATAAAATTATAAAATATATATCATATATATAAACAATTTCAAATGTTTCAAAGGCGGCATTCGATTTCTACGAGTGAGGGAAACTGAAAAAGAGGGCGATGGAGGAGTCGATCGGAAAATTGTGCACGACGCTAGCCAAATTCTGCAACCACATCCATAGCAGCGGCGCCGCCCTCAAAGAATCCGTCGAGCGCCGCCCCATCCCTCTCGGTATGCTCTAACTAATTAACCACACGCTGCAGTATCATTTCGCCATTTTTTGTTTCCGATTTTCTCTGGATTTTTTTGAACTCTTAGATTCTGCTTCAACAACCTTCTTTCAAAGCGTTAATCGGAGAGTATCCGCCGCCGGTGATGATCTCAATATTCTGGAGTCCATGTCGTTCGCGACTGTGTCGTTCGAGGAGCTACTGGGACACTGCAATGAGGTTTTGAAAAATAATCAAAATGGCATTTCTGACCTCCAGGATCACCTCTATTCCTCGTCCAGCTACATTCCCCCTCGTCTGTCTGCATCAATTTGTTTTGTTTCTTATATTTTATTTTTTACAAATTCTGCTAGTAGTCAATTTTCGTTAGTGTTCTTATTTATTTATTTTTCATTGGTGTATTAGTTGATTTTGATGATGAAGCTGTGTTAGATGACTTTTCACTGGATAATTTCTCTCCTGGAAGTGCTGATGTATTGAACAGGAGCGATGATGTGGAAGACGGGCTGTATCCTTTGAATTTGATTGTACAAATCCTTGGTTTCATTAATGAGTCAGTTCAAAATATGTTCTTTCTGCATCAGATTTTAGAGCAGGCTGAGATTTTTATCGAAGTTGATGAATGTGGTTTTCGGATTTACTTTCCATAACATGTAATATAGACTCGATGATTCCATGAGTTTAAAGAAGTTTGGAATCTCTGATATTAGTCTTGCAACCATTGCATCTCAAGGTGAGCTGATTGTATAATTCCGAAAGTATCCTGCCAGAGCCATATACTTTCTTAAGAACTAATTTTGTTTTTTCATGTACATAGCGCGTGATGAAGCTCAATATAAATTTGAAGTGGATGAACCCGATCTTGAGATGGAAGGTTAGAAAGTCACTGTCTGCAAAAGAAGTTATTAGTAATGAGCATAGGGGGAAGCTTGATATAAATGACTGACTTGTATATTTGATGACAATGAGCATAGCAGAAACGTTGGATGAGACAAGCCAGTGTGAAGATCCTAAGCACTCCCTGAATGTCTCAAGAGATGATTATGACAGTCTTCCCAAACACATGAAGGGTTTGGTATCATGGGAGGTGCGATATTTTTCTTTTGTCCGTTTCTCTGAGAGCATGTTAGAATTGTTGATTAACTGTGCCTGTATGCATATTTACCCTTTCACGTTTAAGATAGTGAATGACTTGTTATGTTTGTTCTATCGTAGTTTAATTATAATATCTGCAGCTGCATTATATCATGCACTGCCTTAGTAGGCCTGTAGCATTGGCATATTGCAGGGGATCCAGATTTCTGTGTGATATCTTTAGGTTGGGTGATAGTGATACTAAACATAACTATGCTCGAACATCCCTTTCTTGCAGACCTGTTAGCGTCTATAACTGATAGTAAGATTTCCATTCAGAAGTTGTGTAGTATAAAACATGGTTTATTAGATGTATCAAAAACATTAAGCTCACACTCAGTTCTTTTGCCTACCCATTAAAGTAAATGTACACCTTCCTTCATATCTTTCCAGTTTACAATATACATCTCTACTCAAACAAAGCTTTGTAGCAGCATTGAGCATTTCTCATGAGAATGGAAAGAAACATGCAGCAGACATATGCTAATTTGTGTTGTAATGGAAGGAAGTGGTTTGCAACTGCATCGTATCAATTTGATTATGTCATCATCCTAAGGTTGAATCAGATCAAGTGTCCTTGGATTTGTCATATCATAGTTACTCGCCATCGGACTCTGTATTAGTTGCAACTTTAATTTAGACTTAATAAACATGAGCTATTGTGAGAAAGAATCTGACTTGCATATATTATAACATCACTCTGTTTTTCCTCTGCTAGCTCTTTCCCCCCCACCCATAAAAAATAAAAGTAAGTAGAGAAAGAATCTGACGTGTGCTTAATGCAGGATCTCCAAAAAGTTGTTGAGAAACTGAATTCATGCTTGGGATCAAAGAAGACAAAGGCAGACACCATTCAACAAAATGAAATTGAATCCCTGGGTATGTTCCCTACTTCTTTTCCAGTTTGATAATTTCATTTTTTATCCCAAAGCATAAACTACGGCTGCCTGTGAGCCTTTCCTGTGCTTTTCCTATTCCTGCATTCTAATTTGAAGTTGCTTGGTTTGTATATTTTCTAATTCACCGTATTAATTTTCTGAAACGGCTGTACTAAGATGCTAACAAACACAGTTGCTTGTTTGGCATAATGTTGGTGCAGGCTACAAAGCAAGATCTTATCTTTTGCTTCTCGTACAGATGAACAAGGTGCGGTTTGAGATCATTGAAGGCGTCATCTCCTATAAGGTCTTGTAAACTTTGTTACACTTACACCCTCTCCATGTAAAATCTCTCCTATGACACATTTCGCAGTGGCAAATTTGAAACTATGCGATTTCATTATTTATGAATGAGAAAATTGCAGCAAATACCAATGTGAGTCATCTTTTGCTTATTAGTTGGATAATGTACTCCATTATATATTGTTTAAATAAGAGTGAGTCTCCCATAAAATATGTGCTTTCTGAGAATTACAATTATTTCGGTTGGAATCAACTATATGCACAAATCACATCCCGATTGGAACATGTTTGTGAGACATTACAAAACCTTCTCGCATAACTATTTTGCTTTTAATAATAATGGACTATAGAGTTAGCATGGAAGATTATTGTATATTTCTAATATCAGAATATATTCATATTCGAGTGAAGGTGAAGGTGAACTTAGAAACCTGCTATTATTTCAATTGGGAAGACTAGTAAAATTATTCCAAATTATTTAGGGATTTTATCCCATCTTTTTAAAATTAGGAAAATATATTACAAATTATTGAGATTTAGAGAAATTTATCCCACATTTTCTAAAATTAGGGAAATATATCTTCGATAAAAAGTAGTGTTAAAATTGTACCGACTCTTGTGTGTTGAGTGAATTAAATAAATTGCAATTCTTATTTATTTTTAATCAATGTTTTGTCCACGTGAGATTTAAAAAAATAAGAATTAAATCTCCTTTTCAACACATGTCGCACAACGCAAGAATCAACACAATATTAACATCATAATTGATGTAGGATATATTTCCCTAATAAGTTTAAAGTTTGGAATATATTTTCCTAACTTTAAAAATGGGATAAAATTCCCTAAATCTCAATAATTTGGGATATAAAATTCTCTATTTTAATTTACTATAATCGCACGCACAACGACAAACCTTCTTCCATCCCAAGTAAGAAACCTCAACGAAAATTTTGTTCAAAACTTTATCAAATGTATTTTCATCTTTGCATTTTTGACACCAAGCCACGTGTAAGAAGACAGCACGACAAAACATCGCATCGCTCAGGGGGAGAAAAAAAAAATGGTGACTTGAAAAACATCAGAATTGTTTCTTTTACAAAACATTTAACTACACAAGCAAAATAAAAGGAAGTGAGAGTTACTAAGTTCTAACTATACCCACTTTACAAACCCATATAAAACAAAATCTTGTTATGCACCACCATGTAACAAACTAACAATTCCTGCCTCCTACTGCAGAGCAATGAGATGAGGGGAAGGCAGTGTCTAAAGAAAAATACACCTATGATACGAGCTAACTTTCCTCTTTCAATCCAAGTCAAAATATCACCATGCATTCAGAAAAAAGGAGCAATACCCCAACGTCACCTATTTTCTGCCTCAACTCTCCTTACAATATGCACACTTCCCGGGATTTTTCTTTCTTATGATGTGAAAGAAAGACATCTTCAGATGAGGATACTCCAGCTTCAGTTGTATATTTTAACTGGCTTCTCGAATGTGTGGCGGTTCTGTGATAATCAGAGAGACGAAACGAGTTTCAGAAAAGTTCATCAATCGTTGGACCCCGGCTCAAATCATTCTTGAAAAAAGGAATTAATGCATCATCTTTGTTGGTTATATGAATCTTTATTATAAACCAGTTAGGGTGAGTCCCTTGTTCGGGGTGCAGTGGTGAAAGAATCTTACCTATGACTAAGAAGTCATGGGTTCGAGCTTTCCTTGGAGACATTTTGGTGTGTGAGTTTAAATTAATTAAAAATAAATAAATAAATAAAAGCAGTGAGGTGATTCACCTGGTTCACAGTATATGCTCTTTTAGGAGTAGTACCAGAATGCTCTAGCCCCAAGTACTGCTCCCAAGCCCCGTAAACATCTCTTCTCTGGAAAAGAAACGGAGACAACTTCCTCAGTCTTAATGGGATTCCAGTGGATAAGATTATCTACTTAAATATCACAGTACTCAGTAACAGAAGTAGGAAAGGCAAGAACCTGAAAACGGCTGGAGACAATGTCAGAGTCGTCAAGATACTCAGGTCGTCCCAATGAAAGAAAGGCAAACTTCCACTGCATTTTTTCCACAAAAATAAAATTATCAGAATCTACAGATGCAATGGGAAAGAAAGCATGAACTCTCGTAAGTCATAGCAGTAGTACCACATACCTTAGAGAACTCTTCATCTGGAACCTGCAATTTCTTTTGAATGCGGAGTTTAACATCTGCTAATGCTTCACTTTCATGAATGACCAAAAAAAATGGGTCCCCAAAATTCTGCACTTGCTGTGAAGGAAAAAGCAAGCATTTCATTAAGTGGCTAAATACCCTTTCCCTTACCTAAATAAAAGCCTAGAGTTCAGCAAAGGATGCATTACCACTTGATTCTGTGCAATCTCCTTAGTGAAATGGTAAACATGGATCAAACGATCGTTGGGCCCAAAATTCTTTTCTTCTTCTGGAATCTAAGATAAAACAAAACCATATAAATATATATGCTTAAAATCTAAGAGAACTAAAAGTACACTACGATAAAACTGTGCATATGAATCAAAGGAATGAGAATGAGAAAAGAGATTAACCTCCTCAGCACGCAAAGTCCAATACTGGTCATTTATGTTCTCAATTTTCTCATGGATAGGAAAAATCTGCAAACTTAAGAAGATACGTTAAGATTATCCAGAATGAACAATAGTTCAGCTTCAATACTCCAGTAAGTGATCGGATATATGATGCTTGAGATTATTGGCATGTTACATGATATCTTCATGTCATGCAGTCGAGCAATAATGCGCCAGTCAGGGATCAGATTAGTTACTATAATTATTGTGAATATAATAACAACCAAAATGCCCAACATCCAATATTTTGCAACCAGAAAATCCCCCTGATTAAATCTCAGAGCAGGACTGCTTCCAAAATAGAAGTAAATGACCGGAAAGATTTTTCTTACACATCAAGAATAAAGAATATGTCTGAGCCGCAATCATTACCTTGTAAATCTTGTGGTAGAAAACTTCAAGCAACCTAAGCTCAGCATTTGGGTGAGATAATTCAACCTGTTAAGGTGCAAAAGACGTGAGATGTTTATTATACGCTGCTATTTTCTAATTTACATCTCAATTGAAGAATTACAAGGACCTCTAAAACAGTAAAACAAAAACATAATCCACGAAAAAATTTCAATGAAAGAATCATTGCAATGAAGTTCAAAGACCAGTTTATCCTACATTCTCAGTAGTACAACATATGAAGAAGCAATGAGCTCAACTCAAAGTCTATGGCTAAAGCCTAGTAATAGAAGATAAATGGAGCAAATGGCTAACCTTTGTTTTGATCTCATTGAGAACATCCCCAACAGTACTTTGCTTTGGCAATCTAATATTGAGGATCACAGCCTGAGAGAGGAAACACAGGCTTAAAATTATGATATTGTAAATCTTGAGTTAATAATCATAATTATAGGTTAACAAACAATATCAGCACCTCATCCTTCGTAGCATGATGAAAGGCGACTTTCAGCGTTTTAAGACATTGCAACTCTGGAAGAGGAATATCCAGTACTTCATAATACAGTATATCAGAGATCTGAAAAGAGATACATAAATAAATATATCAGTCACCAACCAGTTGCATCAATACTTCTTTTTCTTTTTTCTTGAAATAGGAAGAGAGAAACAAAAACAAATGATCACGAAAAATAAGATTTGTGGATGGAAAACTTTATCTTTGTCGCAATACCTGATTGTAGTGAACAAGCATGTCTAGCAAATGATCAACTGATCTATATTTTATAGGATTGGGCTTTGGTTGTTGAGAATAGCAATTGTGAGGAGTAAGCCTAATTTTGGATGGATCATCCAAGCCAAGTTGTTGGGCAACTCTTTCCACAACATCATCATACGTGTGATTCTTTGCTCTGTAGGTTCATGCCAGACATGTTCACAGACAAAGTCTCCAGAAAATAGAGAAATAAAATGAAATGGTGCATGAAAGTCGTTGTCCTCAACAATCTTTGTGCTGACATATGATAGTACTCACAATTCTAGGCAAAATTCGTCTTCCTTGGGCCTCTCCAAGGCTCGAAAATGCACAACCTGCACAAGAAAAATAAATTATTGAAAGAAGCTGGTCTCCATATCCAAACAGATCACAGAAAAGTCCCGGGAAGCTCTTACTAACAGAAAAGAACCTAACTATGATATCAACGAAATTCACTATAATTGGCTAATGGAATACATTAACATTGATAATTGACTGCAAAAGCACAGAATATGTGCATTTGACAACCTGGAGCCAAAGTCTCGGTTGCACTAGGCCTACAAGAAAGATAAAGGACCGACCTGACGATTTTTCACATACTCCAAATATGAAGGAACATCAGGGAAACGAATTTGCTCCTTGCATTCATCTGGAGGTCGTTTCTGGAAGCAAACAATGTCCCCATCTTCGATCTAGGGAGCAACAGAGGGGTGGTTAGGAATAAGTACATCATAAAGATGGAAAAATGAATTACTTATAGAAAATAGTGAACCTGACTGAAACGGAATGAAGCTCGTTTATCAAGGCATTCACACATAACAGATGGCTCAAATTTTATTTCCTGTAGAATTAGCAACATAAAATAATGTGATGTCAAAGGAATTAATCTTTTCAACTTAAATGTGCTGTTGTTCTGTGGCAGACTAACCTCAAAAAGTTCAATTTCTTCATCAGGTGCAAATCCAGCCATTTCATTGAGTTTTGATAAGATTTCAATGGGCTTTCCAGCGCTCTTGACAAGAAGCCGCCCAACATATCTGTGAATATCTCATTTGTATAATAGCAGCCGACTGAAAATAAGAGAAAAAGACAAAGATAATATTATGCAAAAAGAAGTACCGAAGCTCTTCTTTCTCGGGATCATAAACCTTAAAGAATAGGAGTATGTCTTCCTTATTTTTCTCTGGCAGAGGAACAGGACATAAATCCTATACATTCAGAAAAAAGAGAGTTCAAACAGGGGTGATAAAATTTCAGTAATATCAGTACTACGATAAGCAACAGAATAATCTAAACTATGAATTATTAAAGAGATACCAGTCCAAACTCTACTTCCAGAAATAATTTCAACTCTGCATTGTGACCCTTATTGGATACTTCCCTCAATGCTCCAACCTGCAGAGCAAATTTAGGTTGGGTAAAACTCTTAAGAACTAAAAAGTAAAATAGATAAGATGAAAATGAGAAGGCTAAAAATGAACCGTCTCATAGTGATAATGAAATTAGGTTTCGGCAAAAGGTTCAACAAGCCAAACCAAAACAGATAACTTTCATGCTCGTAAAACAAAGTGAGACATTCAGTAGCCCTTTGTGTAATCTAAATATCTGCAAATAATAAAAACAATGAATTTTCTCATAAAGAAACTGGGACTAAAATCTACCAATTAAACTTGAAACGCAATTAGTGGAGGGACTAATATACAACAACAACAACTGTAACACAAACATGGTGCACCAAAAAATTATTATATAAATACAATAAGAAAATAGTGGGTTGTTCCGCCATAGGTGTCTGTCATTGTTATAATTTTTTTTGAGTTAAGGTATTAGAGTTTTATCAGTAGAGATGGCATTTCATACCATACTTCTAAAATATATTTAAACCAATACCCTACAGGCAAGGTAACTAAGAGTTCTCAGAAAGAACATTTTCCCCCATTAAAACCAACTGGAAGGAAACACTTACAGTTTGAGTTTCTTCTTGCGGTGTCAATGGTCGGTTAGGACGATAAGTATGGTTCTGCCTTTTAGCCCATAACCAGAAGCGCTGAAATTGAACTGGAATACCAAATTCCTTGGCAACTTCTTCCTTCATAAAAAACCACAGATTAACCAGCATTTTACTGAAAACACAAAATATTAAAATTAAAATAAAATAAAAAGTAGATGCCTTAAATTCTTACACGGCAAAAATAAATATAACATGATAAAAGTGAGAATAGCTGTAGCAGACCAACGGACACATGCACAAACAGCCATCGACACTAAATCTCATTTACTGGTTGCATTAGAGAATAAAAGAAATTAAAGAAAAATAAATAGGTAAGGAGAGGATTCAAGAGGCCAGTAAGGATCAACATAAAGACAATCGAGCTAACTTGATATTTTAGTATTATCACCATATTCGCAGGTTCATTCTATTGTGAACGGCAAGAGCAAAGATGGCAACATGATTCTCCAAGTAACGAATTTACTATTTTTTTCACATAATACTAGCGGATTCAGCTACTTTCTATCTCATTTCTAGCAGAACATATATAAATTATATTTGTAAAGGCAATGTTTCAAAGTTAAGTTCTATCATTGGTAATAGCATTTATGGAACTCTTGATCTCGAAAATTTCAATGTGGTCTTCCCCAGGCAAATGCAGTCTTTAGCCTCATAACTCCAAAAGGATCTGTGACTCATTGACTAGCTAAGCAGCAACGGAAGTTTCCACCTACGAACCATGACATGATACAGATCCTTAAGAATGATACTACATCATGTATACACGGAAACATAGTAGGTTTTTTAAACACTATTTACACGATTTTCACTTACAAAGCAACCAACAACACATCTAGGAACTAATATTAAAAGGGTGAACTCCTAATAATGGAAGTGTAGTAGTATCACAAAGGCTAGTTTTGTGCAATTTGCCTCATTGAAAGAGCGTGAGAAGGAAACAAGATACCTTGAAGAGGTCAAAAGGAATCTGCTTCTGGATACGGAAGCTACGGACTTTATCATGATCTACAAGATCAAAATATATATCTTTCCCAATCTGTTCCCTCAAATCTTCATCTCGAGCAACCTGAAAATATTAAAAAATGGCTTCAGCAACCCATTTATCAAAATAGCATGAACCAACTTTAAACAAGAATGCAGAATGGCTACAATAACCTTGATAATAGTATAAAGATGGGCTTGTGCTTTGTATCTTCTCTTGTCTTGTTTTTCTTCTTGTTCTTTTTTCAGTCTTATCTGAAATGATTAGACAAGTGATGCTTCATGACAAAACTCTATGTCAAATAAAGCCAAAGGCAAAACAATTCTAGAGCATTGCTTATATTACCCGAAGATGTTCTGCAATATCCTTCTCATCCACATCACATATAATCTTATCCTTGTCACTCACTCGTATATACACAAGCATGTATGCATTTGAGTATTTTGTAAATTTGAATGGAGTATTGTTGTAGCCAGGATTCGTCTGCGGCAGCTGTCAAATATAGGGAATATAAGCACAAAAAATGAAGAAGATTTAAATTACACAACGTCAAAAGGCAGAAATTGCCTCTTCTTCACCACCATACTGCTCCTCTAGTGCCCTCTTCACATCTTCTTTGGTGACCCTCTCATCGTCAAACTTAAACCTGAAAAGTGAATCATAATGATAAAACCTCGTATGCTTTGCAGGTGAATTGATGAAAAAGAATGAGGTCAAATTTATTAAAGCAACTAATGTTAGTTGCATCAGCCCAAGAAATCAGAAAAAAACTCAGAAGAGTTTCTTTATCATAAATGAAAATAGGAAACTCCAAAATTGTCATAAATCTCCTTAAAAAAAAAGAGAATATATGCACAAGTGAACGAGGGATAACCAAGGAATAGAGATTATTCAGAAATAAGATGCATACCATTGGTCAGAAAGTGTTGGCCTGATGAAAGCATAATAGTGTCCACCATGCACTCCACCACTATGAACTAGAACACTGTTGTACAAGAAAGAAGCAAAGAAGAGAAAGAAATGTGAGTTAGAAAAAAAATTGAGTGAGAAGTTCTCATTTTCTTGATAATAAACACGTAAAAGAAGGTAAATGAGATGAGGAATTCCAGAATAATACAATCTAAAGAACAATGGTTGTTCAAAGCAAATAAAATGATAGAAGTACGGTCCAATGGGCACTGGTGGACTCATATAATTCCTTGTTAAAAATTTCAGAAAAAAAACTATGCCCTTTTTGTCCAGATTTATCAACGACAGCAAAAAAACGGCCCACTCCAGAAAGCATCTCCTATGATTCTTGCAACCCATAACAAAGATCCACAACCACTATCACTCTAAATAAGTTAACACATTAGGTCACATTAGTAGCATCACCTGCTAATGGAATGGATGGTTATTCTGATAAGCAGGTGAGCAACCAATTAAAGTAAATTACAAAATAATTATAAAGTTCAGCAACAAGAGCAAGTAATAACAAACTTGAACATCATGGATAGCAAGTTTAGTTGAATTACTACCATAATTATCAGACAAAAGAAGCAAGAGCTTATTCTTGCAGATTAAAGTGCATGAGAATTTCGTATTTGGATATAAATACAATTCTCAATCTTCCTTCTGTTAATTGAGATTACCAGCCCTCCTAATGAAATCAATAATGTGGAGAAAAAACATTTGAGAAAGGCAGACCTAGAGAAGGGTAAAGAGGGCATAAAAACCTGTGAAGCATGTAGAGGTTTCGTATGCTTCTATCTGCTTCTGGTGACAAATACTTCCCATTGTCTCTATCTAGATCAAGCTCCAAGGGGAATTCATATCGGTCATTTATCTGCAACCACATTTTGAAGTGAATGAAAAGTGATACATCCCAATTCTTCATTATGAGAAAAACCCATTTTTACAGCAATACAGAAAACATGGGAATCAGCAACTTCTGAAAGTAGGATAAACTTATCCACTACTAGCGAACTTTTATTTTACATTATTAGACCTGGTTCTAAAGGGACTGGTGAAAAATGAATAAGCATGCTGCTAATAGATTCTGGTTCAAATAAAGAAAAACTAGTAAACATTGAAAACAAATAGGGTGTTTTCATAACACGTAACTACAGTTGCATAGCTTAAGCCATTAACTGGTATGGACCAAAGATGCAGAGGATTATTAGGGCACCCAGGACAAATATAAGAAACAACAAAATGCAGATTACACATTGACCTCATCAAGTGTTAACTACAAGATGACTCATGCTTCAACTACTCACCTTAACCATTGTATCCCTCATAAAATCATATTCAAAGCGCTTTAACTGGAGCTGGAGAACTGGAGGGAAGTCCATGAACAAAACACCCTTCTTTGCATCCTAAGATGAAATAGTAATCTTCAGCCAGGAGATATGAACAATGAGATCAAATGCTACATAAATAGTTTATTGATCAAGGACCAGAAAACAGAGACAAGAAAAGGTACACTAAAGTTATCCAGGTTAGGAAGTTAACTAAATTTCCATGAATCAATAAAAAAAATCCTCGGTTTCTCAATTTCTCATTTTCTTAACTGAATAGTCCTTAATGTGTAGAATCACTTATCAACTCCTATCAAATTCCAACCGCCCAAGACAATGGCGGCTGACCCATTAAAAAGTTAAAAAGGGAAATCCCACCATGAAATTAACAGTTCGACAGATAGACTTTCCTGATAAATCAAAATTTATTTTTCAATTATAATTTCACAAACCACCACCACCACCACCCCGAAAAGATTGCAATAACATTACAATAAGAATTGATATTTGAAAATGGATTTGGCCTCACATTAGTATTATTGCATATTAAACAAACAGGATGCAGGTCCCAGATTGGAACTGAGAGAACATCTGTCACCAATGAAAATAGTGGTTTGCAGAAACGCATGATTCAAAAGCATAGCCATCTCCACGGTCCAAAGAACATCATAGGCTATGCCAATGAATTGCAGTATCTGTCACCTAGTCTTGGAAAATTGCATCGGTGCAATTTCCTAATTCATAGCTATTAAATTCATAAAGAGACAAACTCCTGGTAACATAGTGCTATCTCTGTAGTGCATTCTTAGTTTAAAAAAGCGCGCCTAGGCGGTCTGATGCGCATCGGAAAGGAGTATTCCGCCTTTTACCCTCCGATGCGCGCGATTTGGCTGTTGCAGCCTGATGCGCGGCGATGCGGGCTGAGGCGACCGAGGCGCGATGCGGTGCGATGCGGCCGCATCTCTGAAGGTAGGCGTTGGTTTAAAAAAAATTGGAAGATTAAAACCCTAATTCCTAAATAATTGAAATACCCAAACCTAATCGAACCCCCCCCCCCCCCAACCTTCGTCCTTCACTTGCGCTGCTGCCCACCTCAATCGGCGCCGGCGGCAGACACTCCTGCTCGAGGCGAACGCTCCTGCTCATCCCTTCGGCTGCGACGCAGCCAACCTGCTCGGCTGCTCGCCCGTTTCTTTCCTTACTTTGCTGGCTTGCTTGCTGCGCTGCTGCTGCTAACCTCCTCGCTGCTCGGTCTCTGCTCCATTCTCTCTCGTCCTCCGGCCTGCGACTGCGTCTTCTTCTCTCTCTGTCTGCGACTGCTCCATTTCTTGCCTCTACAGTCTGCCCAAGGTATTAACAATTGAAATCCAAGTCCTGCTTTGAGCTTTCCTTACAATTGAAATCCAAGTCCTGCTTTGAGCTTTCCTGCGATAATTATACACCCTTTCTTGCTATCCAATTTACTATCTAATTTATGTTTCTTATTTATTGGTGCAAAAATTATTTATTACTAGGATATATATATATATATATATATATATATGTATTTTGTTTGAAATTTGTATTTATAATATTGAAATTGTGCATTTAAATTATAAAATATGAAGTATATATAATTTATACAAATTTTTTTAGAAATGGTCGCCTCATTTCGATGATGCGCTCGCATTCGCATCACCGCCTCGGATTTTTTGACCTTATCGCATCGCACCGCCTCGTGCTTTTTTAAACTAAGAGTGCATTGCAAATTACATGTATCCCTCAAGATGCCAACTTGCATATATCTTATAATAGATCATCATTCAGATCAGTGAAGCATTATCATAAAAGAAATAAGCAATTAATATATATTCTAGAAAGTACACCATTATATGCTACTGAAGCAGCATACCTGCAAACCATGTCCTTCAGCATGATATTTGTTATCTCCCTCAAGACGTTCAACTTCTACGTACTTGTCAAAGGAAGCATAAACATCCTTACAACCTTTCACATCAAGTTGAAGGTCTGCCACAAGGACATAGATTATAAATATATGCACCAATAATACAAAACCATGAATAAGTATGACTGCATGAGACACAACCAATACCATAAAACGATTCTTTCCTAGTCGACTTGAACTCTACGTTGATGCACTCTATGTAATTCATATGGTGCCCTTCAAACAATTTCTGAATAGTTCCTTCCACAACAGTTCCCTGTGGCAGTAAAATAGCTATTATTACTTTACAACTTACTTTTCTTAAATTTATACCAAAAGATAGAGACATTTAAGACAAACATGTTGTCAGATATATCAGTACCTTCATCTTATCTTCGAGTTTTTCGCATAAAACCCTGTTAAGTTCTTGCACATCATGTTGCATAAAGGAATCATAGGTGTCCCACCCAAATGATTTAGTCAATTCCTTTGTAGCAACACTTGTTTCATGATACTGGAGTTTGTAAAATAAACTCTGTAATGCCAAAGGAATGCTTCCTGTGGGGTTATCATTCTCTGTAGTCGGCATGTGATATACAGCCTGATACAACATTTTTAAGGCAAGTGTGAGACCTATCCATGCTTCCTTAGTCATAAATCATAAATCATACAGCATACAGATTACTATATCAGAAATAGATAAGTAAGAGGAACCAGTTGCAACCTTTCTGAAGTAAGGAATATGGTATAGAGTTTGGAGCAGAGAGTTCATATAACAAGTTGCTCCCTGGTTCTTAAGTCCAACAAAGCCCGTCTCCTTCTTTGAATCATATGTCCAATAATCGATGACTTTACGTACAGCTACATCAGCTTCAACAATACAAGTATCATTTACAAGGTACCCCTTGTTGGGGTCATAGAGCTCACTAAGAGGCATGAAAGATGTGAAACCCCAATCGCTCTCCCTCTGACTGAATTGGTGGTGAGTATCTGTGGGATTGACAAAAAGGCTTAATTTATGACAAGAATCATGATGTAGGTATCTAATGCTGAGAATGCCAACATAAATAAACTTTTTATTCCAAAATTTTTAAACAAGTTAATCATTTAAATGGAAGGAATAAATATAATATAAACTACAAGAATTTTATCTATTTCATTTCATTTTTGCTCTTCTTTATCCGTCTTTTTTCTTTGTGCAGTGTGGTAGGGTGTGGTGGAGGAAGTGGAGATTGAGGCATTCGAGAAATTCTAAAAATAAGATATGAGTGATAGAAAGCTTAACAGAGCAAGCAGCAAAGTCAGCATGTAGGATGCATACACGGGGTTGATCCATCTATGGCACGTGAAATAAAAAAGAAGGCACTTCTAGGATGTACCTTTCTTAATTGTCAACTTGTTATGCATTTGATTAACTATAGCCAAGCTAAACTGTGCATATCTGTTCCATCCATATGGCAAGTTAGCGGAATCGGCCACATCCAAATACATTGACAAGTAGTCCACATTATTGCCCTTTGGGAAAATAAGCACCCGCCTGCAGAAACCAATGCAATTCAAATATCAATCTCATGGCACTGGAAAGCAATAGTTCTTTTTTCAATTAATTCCAACCAACTCATTACCATACTAAAGCACCAATGCAGATGAAGGAAGATAAAGCCAAGCAAAGTTTCTTGTATTACCATTTAAAGCTCCCAACAGTAAAGACATCGGAATATATCTTCTTCAGATTCACCCGGGAAAAGTTCGGGATTGCCCACGTGAAACGTGATGCTTGCGGCTCATCATTTGCCTGATTCTCCACGGTCCCCGAATTTTCCAGTTGCGCCACTAAGAAATTGACAATACTTTCGAAATATGATTCACATAGTACAAAACATCAAACACTTAAAAGTGCACTGATATTATTCACAAACTAAAACAGCCCAACCCTTACGACCCATGCCAGATGCAACAAAATAAACTCAAAAGGAGCATGTAATAGATTAACTTCACACACACTCTAAAGTCTAAACCAAATAACAAAGGTTCAAGTAACATGGCACGTGTACTAGTACCTTCCATTGGCTGAGGCCCTTCCACTAAAGGCTGAGGACCTTCAACTAAATCCGAGTGTGGCACCAGCATTTCTTCATCCTCTTGTTGCTACAGATTACAAGCAAAACAGTAAGATCAATCACTTGATCCGGTGAAACCTCAACACTTCCTCCAAAATTTGAACTTGGTATTCATTCAAGCAGGTCCAACTAGCAAAATATTCCATACTTCAAAACAAATTAAGTCACTTAAACCTCACTTCCGCTCACAAAACCCTAGGTGATCACAGCATTCAATCCCAACACACACTCACGCGTTCGCAAAAAAAAAACATAATATCCACCAGATGCATAAACCAGAACAAATTATCAAAATAGCGCTATGCATGCTTATCTACAGACATAGACGACGAGAAGAATGACAACAAGCATAAACCGAAAACTTGAAGTTAGAGAAAGCGTAGTCACATCCAACGGCTGAGGAGTCATGATCGTCATGGATTAGGAGATTCCAGCGGCCTGATCGGCGAATCACAGCGAAACCACTAAAACTCAGGAAGGGAGAGAGGATGGGAGGAGGAGGAGGAGTGCGAGTTAGAGAGAGAAACATACGCAGGCTTTCTTCTGGGTTTTCGGAGTGTTTGCCACGGCCTGTGGGGATACGTTCGTAATTGTTTGGAAAAGTGGAGGATTAATTAGGGATTAAGGAAAGAGTGATGCGGGGGTGCCGATGATTTTGATAGCGTACAACGTTAACGATATTGATATCCAACCAGCTGTCGACACGTGGGCAGGCGTCGAATTTCGCTGGTGAAGCTCGTGGGAGTATCGTGGAGCGAAGCACCTGATAAACCGACATTTCGTGAAATATTTTCTTCGTCAATTTTCTTTCCTTTTACTTTTCTACTTTCGATGTGGGATTGATTATCCTTGCAAATTGTCGACGTATACTGTAAACTTCTAGAACCTTTTTGACAAATTATAGAAAAGTGATTCCTCCGACAAAAATATTAAAGTACCAATTGTTTATGCAAGGATGGTACACCAAGACTCGAGTGATTGCTGGTGCATAAAAAATACGGACAATGAACTATTCCTGCAAAACTTTTGATAAATGTGCAAAAGGTAATATAAATGAATGAGCTGCATCGAAATGAAAGGAATTTTAAGGCTATACAAAAATTGAGAGAGTTTAAAGAATTTAATATGCTATTTATGGGTAGTAATTACATAATAACACCTCCTTAAATAGTAACACAATAACTACAAAATGCACTTGTCCAGGACTGAAAATGTATTATCCAGTGCAAAAAAAAAGCAGTTGTTCGTACATTTTTTGTGCGTGATTGATGCATTTTTAAAAAATGCACCAATTCCGCATATAAAAAGGTCAGTAATCAATTCTGCAATAAAAATGGTGCATTTCTCGATATTTGCTTATGCATTTTTCAATCATAACAAATGCATTTCATAGTTAGCATGTTAGTATACAAAAATGAGTTAATATATGGTCATATTTCTGCTACTTATAGCATATCTTTTTTGGCATTCATTATAGGAAAAACTTCAAAAGTGAGTATATGAGTGAAAACAAAATACGCTCGAAAAAACTTATGTTGGTCAAAAAGTCTGATCAATCGTCAATCTAAAAGCAAGATTCAATCAATGGCGGTGACATAACTAACATCATGTAAACTCATTCGGGCTGAAGGGCATGGCTTTACAGTTTAGTATTATACCATTTGCTGTTTCATATTCAAAAGTATTTGTCTAAGGATTTCAACTTTTATTCAATTTCTTATATATAGAAATAAAAATCAAAATACACATAAAACAAACACCAACACTGTGACATAAAAAAGTCTTGATCAATCCAACTACGCACCACTCCTCGGCTCCTTGATGACGAGAACGGGACAATTCGCGTGGTGAATAACATAGTTACTAACACTTCCAATCAATGCCCTGCACCAAAAAAAAAACTTAATTATGATATTAAATGTATGGAATGAGCGTGCTCAGATCTCGATCTCGATAGATATACCCATGATTGTAAAAATCGTTAGGCGCTAGTTGGGCGCTTGGGTGGGGCCTAGCGCCTAGGCGGTTTAGGCGGGGATTGGGCGTTTTCTAGGCGGTAGTTAATCGGTAAGTTAATTTTCATATCTTATATATATAATATATATTTATCAATTAATAAAAAGTAAGATTATCAAAATTTTAATTAGTTTTTAAAAAATATATTAAAAATAGGGTGCTCGAACTGATTAGGCAACACGCAACCTGCTTAGTCGGCCACCTAAATGGTGCGTAGCGAGCTTGGCCGGCCACTTAAATCGGTGCCTAGGCGGATTAGGCGGCCTAGGCGGTGCCTAGACGCTGATTACTCGCCAGACCGATTAGACACGGGGATTAGAGGGTAATCGGTTCGGTGGAGGATTGCCTAGCGCCTAGGCGGGGCCTAATCGGTCCTAGGCGGGAATTTTTACAACACTGGATATACCTTTGGATCTTTCCGAGCCCACGGCTGCCTACAACAATAAGATCAACCTGCATTTGCTCCGCAACCTCGCATATCATTTCCTTTGGATCTCCTTCGATGACGCATGTTTTTGCTTTGACCTGCAAATTTATACGCCAAATTTTGTTAATTAATGATTCTTGATTTTAATGAAGAAGATTGAAGATTGATGGATACGAACCTTTGTTTGACTGCAAATGTGGAGCGCGCGAGCTAGCATGGCGGAAGCGTTTTCTTCTTGGGCTTTGTTCACTGATTTTATTATCGACGTTGATGGAAATACCGCTGTAATTCAATCACATATATGAAAAATTATAATTATATATTACTATATTAGTCAATAATAAACAAATATTTTAATATTTGGTGTCACATATAATGGAGGTGATGATAAATTGATAATAGTAAAAATTAATCTCTAACACTAGTACTATATTATCACATCTAGAATACCAATTTAGCCTGAAACTCGCGAATTGACCCAATTAACCCGAGCCAAAATACGAATTAAGATCAAGATATTTTGGCCCGAAAAAATTTAACTCAAATAGCCCGGAACCGAATAATCTGAGGTCCGATAGAGTTGAGCCCGAAACCCAACGGGTTGGCCCGATCAATCCGATTATTTTTTTATTAATATACTTTTCATAATTATAGTACTTAGATCTATTTCTAATATCGAAGATGATATTTATTATTTATATTTTAAGTTATATAATTGTATTTAATTCAAATAGTATTCAATACATAGTTAAATTTATTTATTTAATTATGAAGTTATAACATATTCAAATAGGGTAAATAGGGGATAATACCCTAAACTATTGAAGTTTTTAGAAAAATACCCCAATCTATTTCCGTTAGTTAAAAATACCCTAATCTTTACTTCCGTCTATGAATTATACCAAAATGTATTAACACCGTTAGTTTGTGATGATTCGGCCGTTAAATGCCACGTGGCATCCCCATGTGGCACCCACGTGGCAAATCAATATGTGATAATACTCTAATCTATCGATATTTTCGGAAAAATACTCCAATATATTAATTTTTGTTAAAATACCACAATCTTCAATTTCGCTTGTGAATTATACCAAACGAATTAACACCGACTACTCTTTTTTATTGTTGGAATATTATTTGCTATAATTCCACGTGAAAAAACGTAATATTCCTCCATCACCAAAATATAACCTAACGTTGGATTATGTCATGTAAGAGTCACATCTACTCTAACTATGATTCAGCCAACAACGACAGAAATTATTTTAATTTTTTGAATCAAACATTATGATATAATTTAATGACATAAAAATATTAAAATATTTTCGTGTTCATTTATATTTTTAATTGATAAAATTAAATACTACTCCTTTCGTACCTTCGTTCCGCCAATTAGTTTCATTTTTTATTTTTATTTGTCTCGTTAGATTAATTTTATTTTCTAAATTGAAAATTAATCTCCACAAATTAATAAATATTTAATTTTACTATAATTAATTAAAATTAATTATACGAGGTAGAGAGAGTATAAAATATAATTCAATAAAGAAATATTAGAATATTTTTCGTAATCGGAAAGTAGGTTAATGATGACCTGGAGCTCCGGGAAGGAAGTAGTTAGGGAAGGGCTCCATGACGTGGATGATGGTGAGCGAGCATCCATCCTCATTCAATCCAAGCAGATTATCCAGAACCCATTGAAGAGCGTAGAAGCTCTCGCCGCTGTCGTCGATAGCCACCATCACCATCCTCTTTTCCTCCGCCGCCGCCGCGGCACCACTTTCACCACCGACATTGCTTTCCATCACTCTTAAGTACTAGTATATTATATGTATACTGCTATGATATCCCAACTTTGTATAAAAAGTGAAAAATAAAGTATTAATTTAGTGAGCTTATTTTATGTGGGAAAAAAAAAATGAAACGTGGCAAGCTATCGATTTTCTTCACTGTATACGTGGCGCCCAGCTCCAGCGCAACAATCTCATTTGTTTGAACCGGTTTAATTATAAGATTTATAATAAAATTAATATTTATAAAAATATGATTTATTTCTTGATATTCTTATATAAGAATTTGATATACTCCCTCTGTCCCATTGAAGTAGTCTCATTTTCTTTTTTTGTCTGTCCCATAGAATAGTCCCATTTTCCTAAAATGACAAAATTTTTCACTCACCAATAAAATATTAATTCCACTACACTCACAACCCTTAATTCCCGTGCCGAAAAGAAATGGAACTACTTCACCGGGACGGAGGGAGTATTAAATACGAGATAGTCTTTCAATAGGTTACAAACACATTTTGGTCAAAATGCAAAAAAATATTTCACAATCTCACAAAATATATCTTAGAAAAGATTTAATAATTAACAGTAAAAGATAGCACGAAAATTCAATTAAAAATCCAAAAACGAAGATAACGTCTATTTAACATAAAAAAATGTAATTGATAAATCATCTAACAAAATATAGTTTTCCCATAAAAAAAAAAAAATAAAAAACCCAAGGTTCAAAAATTGATCAAGCCATGAAGGGAAGTGAGCACTTCAATTATCCTTCTTTTAATAATATATACACATTATATATACATGATTTTTATTAGTTGAGCAAATAATTTTAAAATGACAAATATGTAAAAACAAATCAACCATAAAATTATAGCAAAAATAGTGAAGTTCAAATATCCAATTTAAAACATTTAAGTTCGACATCACATAAAAAAATAAAAATTAACAATTGATAATTACCAATTAACAGTTAATATGCAACAATTAACCGTAATCACTACTCAACATTTAACCATCAATATTCACCAATTAACAATCTTTATCTATATCTATATCTATCTATTTTTAATTTCATATTAAATAATTTTATATTAAAAAAATAAATTCTTTTTAAAATAAATAAATTCCAAATATTACCATTTTTTTATAAAAAAGAAATCACATCAACTACAATCTTATTTATTATTTATTGTATTTGCTATTTTTTATATTATAATATATACAAAGTAAAATAATGATAATAATAACAATATTTTAAACAAAATTATATTTGCGTTAGTTTTTCTTTAAATTTTAATTTTCACTAATTTATTTTATTTAATACTAATATAATGTATTATGAGTTAATTTTAGAAATTGAATATCTATTTTTTTATTATGTGTTTGTATTTTTATGTTTTTAATAAATTTAAATATATAATTAAATATGAAATGTTAGGGATGAGAAAAAAATACTGAAATATCGAACATATCGTATCGAAAAAATATCAAATTTACCAAATTTTTGGTACGGTATCAGTATGGTAACGGTATGACCATCGTGATATTTATAGTATACCGGCACATAATGTACCGAAAATATATTATTTTTTATTTTTAATAATAAATAAGAAATAAAATTATACATTCCCTCTTCACTTAAAGAGTATTGTTTTAATATTATTGATATAAACATATTTTTTAAATAAAAATTAATAAAAAGAACTGTAAAAATTACAGGATATCCAAAAAAATTACGGCATACAATAATAACGGTATGATGATATATAGTATATAAATTATGTCATACTGAAACTATACTAAAAGCACGGTATACCGAATTATGATATATTGAAAACTTCAGTATAGTTATGGCTAGAGTGAGGGGTGTAGCGAAGGTTCCGAGTTGACATTATGCAGATTTAGGGTTTGGTTAAGATTGTGCGGCAAGGAAAGTAAAAGAAAATAGAGATCTAGGGTTTTTTATATATTGGACTGCTTTGATAATTAATAATGTCGAGCAAGCTTTTTAAAACTTGAGGTAGTAAGTGAAAGAAATATAAATGATAGGATATTAATAATGGTTCGGTTGTCAAACTATGTTAGTAAGTGAAAGCAATAAATGATAGGATATTTATAATGGTTTTGTTGTCAAATGATCTTACTACTCTTCATTCTCCACGAGAAATCACTAACTTACAATGATTGAATACAAGTTACAATGTCAGTTATTTTCTAACAGAGAGCTTCAACAGCTCTTGGTTACTAGGAATTGTTGTTGTCGGATCTTTACCACAATCCACTTCTTACGCTCCTCTTGCGGGTTGTGGGTTTGAGTTTTCTTCTATAATGTTGATCATTTGTCTTCTCATAGAGAATCTGGAAAGTCTCGAAAACCGGGTGGTGGTCACCTGATAGTTTTCGGAGGTCTCGTGTCGAAGAAGACACTGAAGTTTTAGAAAACTTTTTAAGAGAGAATAAGCAGGAATGTTCTTAGATGTGTGAATGTGCAAGGATTCCTTTTTTTTTTTGCCTTCTCTTCAAGAGGTATTTATAGGCTCACATTGAATTGTATTTGTTGTGGGTAGGTGAGCAACTTCTTCACAGCTTTCAGCGACTTTATCCGCCTTTTCAGATTTTTGTTCAGCGATCAACGGATATTCCTTTAACTAATGGCTAATACCAATGTATCTTAGTTCCAAGTGGCATTCAGTCCTAGAAAGATCAACTTTGAAAGCACGCTTTCTTTCCTTTTTTGTGTGGCCTCAGTTGTCTTCTAGACAACTAGAGATAAGATATTCTTGTATCAACTATCTTCTAGACAACTAGAGATGAGATATTCTTGTATCAACTATCTTGTTGAAGTGTTAGGTGACAACTTATTGCAATTGTCCTTTCTTCGATTAGTTCTCCCTCAACTTCAGTTCATTCATAGAATGAATGAACTGTCAATTCTTCATCAAAATATCTTTGTGATTGACATATCATCAAAACATTAAGAAGAGAAGAGAAATACAAATTTTCCCCGCAATTGTCCTTTCTTCGATCAATTCTCTCTCAACTTCAGTTCTATGAATCAACTGCCAATTCTTCGTCAAAATATCTTTGTGATTGACATATCAGGGCATCCACAATGGTGGGGTGCTTAAAAATTTTTATCTACCTCCACATGTGTGCCACGTCAGCATCTACCTCAATTTATATCTACCTCACTTTTAACTATTCATGGGTCCCACCTGTCATAACCACTACTCAATATTATATATATATATATATATATATATACTACACATAATATATTAATCATATTCATTTTTTATTTTTTAAAAAATATTACTAAAAGTAAAAAATAAAAAGAATTAAAAAAAAATTATGAAGGAAAAAAAGTCAAACACAAAAACGTAAAAAAAAAAAAAGAATTACAAAAACGTAAAAAAAAAAAATTAAAAAAACGTAAAAAAAAGGAATAAACAAAAAAAAGGGAAAATAAAAAAAAAGGAAAAATAAAAAAAAAAAGTGTTTCGGACCACCAGTCTCACAGAGGGCGCGTGCAGTGCACGCGCCACGTCTGTGAGCTGCGTGGCTTGGAATCGCGCTTGGATTTAATGACGGTGGGGCCCACTTTTTTATGGGAGCTGGGTAGATAAATTTCTACCCCTTCTTCTCATTTTTGCCTTCTCTCTCATCCACTTGGCAACAAAACTGACGTGGCGAGCGCCTTAGTTTTTTTAAGGAGCCCCACTGTGGTCTGTGGGTGCTCTCATCAAAATTCAAAACATTAAGAACAGAAGAGGAATACAATTTTTTTCCCCGCAATTGTCCTTTCTCTCAACTTTAGTTCTATGAATGAACTATCAATTCTTCGTCAAAATATCTTTGTGATTGATCATACGTCAAAATATCTTTGTGATTGACATATGATCAGAACATACAGAAGAGAAGATGAATACAAAATTTTTCCCCCTTAAGATATCCTTCCTCTAAAATAAAATAAAATGATACCGCTTGGAGAGAGAGAGAAAAGAAAAAGATGCCACTTGAAGTTCTGGGGAGAGAGATAACTTACAACTGATCGCACCAACCATGCATACCCAGTTCAACATAACAAAATAAAAGTCTTTGAGACAGTTATAGTTCAAAATATGATAGTAAGATGTCATTGATATTAGATTAGTACTATGTACAATGAGAGAGGAACAAAAACTGACTATTTCTACGAGTCTTCTTTTCTTCAACTAACTCCTCCAGCTCTCTTCTTCTCAATCCAACTTTTCTTCTTCATCTCAGCCTTCTCCTCTCCTGTTCTTCCCTTTTTCTCTTCCGGCTAGCCTCTTCTTCAACACGACGTTCTTCTCCTTTTTTGACAATATCAGCAAGGATTGAGATACACTGTTGCATAGCTGCCATTCCGGAGGAGATGTTTTGCTGCATTGCGACCATCCCGGAGGACATGTTTTGCTGCATTGCGACCATCCCGGAAGAAAGCTGAGTTACAGATTGAACCATCATCATCATCATCTGGTCATGGCTTGAGGAGACTGGAGCAGAGGGGATGGGTGCTACTGCCTTTAGAGCAAAATCAAGGCTGGGGTTAGATGCATTGGCCTCAGTTGCAGGGGCAACTGGACAAAGTAACATCGATAAAGAAGGCTCGGTCCTTGTCTGTGAAGGTTGAGAAGGGAAAGCAGAGACTGGAGCTGCAGCCATCCAAGGTGGCAATTGGGTAGATGGGGAAGTGTCAGTTGTGGCCACCGGGGAGAATTGTTGGACTGGGGGAGTTGGAGCTGGAGCTGCTTCGGATTCTTCAATTTCTTCTTCAGCAAGACCTAAGTTCAGATCAAAAACTCCAGCAGGAACACTCTCCATGTCCGGTGTTACTTGCTCAACTGAGCCCGTGGGAGGTGCCTCAACCACCATCTCCTCATCACGTAAAATATTAGTGTCAACAAGACTAGTGGGTGGGAGCTCTTTTTCAACTGCTGCTCGCTCGGCTGGGGGAGGAGGTGGAGTTGTCTCCTGTACGATTAGACTGGGTTGAGGGAGCTCTTCCTCAGCTGGCTTCTCAATAGTGTGGCAGTTCTGTGATATACAGAGAGGTGAAAGGAGTTTTCAGAAAAGCTCATGAATAGTTGGACCCCGGTTCAAATCATTCTTGAAAAAGGAAGTAATGCATCATCTTTGCTGGTTACATGAATTTTTAATACTCCCTCCGTTCCGATTGTACGGTCTATTTAATATTTAAACAAACTTCCAACATTACCCTTATTTAAAACATTAATTAACATCTCATTTTCATAATATTACATTTAATATTCTCATTTTCCAAAGTTATTCAGGGGGTGTAATTGTAAATTACCACATAAAAACAATACCAAATATAGAAATTGAACCAAAAATAGTAACCCGGACCAAATAATCTGAACGGAGGGAGTATAAAACAAGACATAACGTAATTTCTCTACCAAGAAGTAGTAGAAAAACAAAACATAAATGCAGTGAGGTGATTCACCTGGTTCACAGTATATGCTCTTTTAGGAGTAGTACCAGAATGCTCAAGCCCCAAGTACTGCTCCCAATCCCTATAAACCCTCTGGAAAAGAAACGGAGACAACTTCCTCAGTCTTAATGGGGATTCCAGTGGATAAGATTATCTACTTAACTATCAGAATACTCAGGAGGAGAAGGAAAGTCAAGGACCTGAAAACGGCTGGAGACAATGTCAGAGTCGTCCAGATACTCTGGAGAGTCTAGACTTCCAGATGATACAAAGGCAAACTTCCACTGCGTTTTTCCACAAAATAAAGTTATCAGAATTTACAGAGGCAATGGGAAAGAAAACATGAACTCTCATAACATACGCCATAGCAGTAGTACCACATACCTTAGAGAACTCTTCATCTGGAACATGCAATTTCTGTTGAATGCGGAGTTTAATATCTGCTAATGCTTCACCTTCATGAATGACCAATAAAAACGGGTCCCCATAATTCTGCACTAGCTGTGCAGGAAAAAACAAGCATTTCATTTAGTGGCTAAATACCTATACCTGTATCCAATTGCAAGCCTAGAGTTCATCAAAGGATGAATTACCACTTGATTCTGGGCAATCTCCTTTAAGAAATGGTTAACATGAATCAAACAATTGTTGGGCCCAATATTCTTCTCTTCTTCTGGAACCTAAAGATAAAACAAAACCATATAAATTTATGCTTAAAATCTAAGAGAACTAAAAGGACAGTATATGAATCACAGGAATGAGAATGAGATATAGCTTCGATAAGAGAATTAACCTCCTCAACACGCAAAGCCCAAGACTCATCTATGTACTCAATTTTCTCATGGACAGGAAAAATCTGCAAACTTAAGAAGATATGTTAAAGATTATCCATAGCGAACAATAGTTCAGCTTCAATCAGTGATCAGATGATGCTTGAAATTAGTGGCATAAACTTCATATCATGCAGTCGAGCAACAGTACACCAGTCAGGGGTCAGGTTAGCAATAAGCAAGTCAGGGATCAAATTTAGTTAGTATAGTTATTTTGAATCTAACAACAACGAACAACATCCAATATTGTGTAAACAGAAATCCCCCTGATTAAATCTCAGGGCAGGACTGCTTGCCAAATTGAATTAAATGACGACAAAGATTTTTCTTTCACATCAAGAATCAAGAGATGTCTTAGCTGCAATCATTACCTTGTAAATCTTGTTGCGTAAAACTGCAAGCAACCTAAGCTCAGCATTTGGGTGAGATAATTCCACCTGTTAAGGAGCAAAAGATGTGAAATGTTTATTATGCGCCGTTATTTTCTAATTTACATCTGAATCAAAGAATTACAAGGAAATTTTCTCAGAAGTAAAATAAAAACATAATTGTTAAAATATTAATGTGTTGTTCATGCACTTCACTTACCTAGGTACATTCACTAATGTCTGTTGAGATAATTCATGTATTTCATTTTTATTTGTGAACCCTTCGTATTATAGGAAGTGTCTATATAAAGGCATTGTAATCATGTGTTTGAATCATCCACTCAAAATATATGAAACAAAGACTCTCTAAATATAGTCATGAGCAAAACTAACAATAATCCAAGAAAAAAAATCAAAGAATGATGAATCATTTCAATGAAGTTCAACGACCAGTTTATCCTTCATTCTAATTAGTACAACGAATGAAGAAGCAATGAGCACAATTCAAAGTCTATGGCTAGGGCCTAGTAATAGAAGATGAATGGAGCAAATGGCTAACCTTTGTTTTGATCTCATTGAGAACAGCCCGAACAGTACTTTGCTTTGGCAATCGAAAATTGAGGATCACAACCTGAGAGGAAACACATGCTTAGAACAATAGATCTTGAGTTAATAATCATAATTAAAGGTTAACCGACAGCATCAGCACCTCATCCTTCGTAGCATGATGGGAGGCGACTTTCAGCGTTTTAAGACATTGCAACTCTGGAAGAGGAATGTCCAGTACTTCATAATACAGTATATTAGATATCTGAAAAGAGATAAAATATATATTATATACATACATAGAGGTCTGATAATATGTGAATTGTTCTTAACGTGAGAATATGAGAATAAAATAATGAACTAATTTTAAGATAAATTGAACAAAAATTTAAAATAAAAGTGAACACTTATTTTAGAAAAAAATGATATTTTAAAATAAAATGAACGAAATCTAAGATAAGATTAAGAAAATCGAAGATAAAATGAAAATGATGTTAAAATGAAGTATTTTGACATTAAAATATAGTATTTTCATATTCTCATGTTAAAACAATTATCACCTGATTAAGCCCTGGAGTGAAGTGCACACGCATGTATAGAAAATGATCAGCTGATCTGTATTTTATGGGACCGGGACTTGGTTGATGAGAATAGCAATCGTGAGTAGTAAGCCTAATTTTTGATGGATCATCCAGGCCAAGTTGTTGGGCAACTCTTTCCACAACGTCATCATACGTGTGATTCTTTGCTCTGTAGGTTCATGCCAGACATGTTCACAGACAAATTTTCCAGAATGTAGAAAGATAAAAGAAAATGGCGCATGAAAGTAGTAGTCCTCAACAATCTTTGTGCGGACATATGATAGTACTCACAATTCTAGGCAAAATTTGTCTTCCTTGGGCAGAGCCAAGGCTCGAAAATGCACAACCTGTACAAGAAAATTGAATTATTAAAAGAAGTTAGTCTCCATATCCGAACAGATCACAGAGAAGTTCGTGAAGCTCTTACTAACCAGAAAATAACCTAAGTATGAAATACATTAATATTGCTCATTGACTGCAAAAGCTCAAAATATGTGCTTTTGACAACCTGGAGCCTAAGTCTTGGTTGCACTATCTGCAAGAAAGAAAAGGACTGACCAGACGATTTTTCACATGCTCCAAATATGAAGGAACATCAGGGAAACGAATTTGCTCCTTGCATTTATCCGGAGTTCGTTTCTGGAAGCAAACAATATCCCCATCTTTGATCTAGGGAGCAACAAAGGGAGGGGGTTGGAATAATTACATAATAAAGTTGGAAAAAAATGAATAATCATACAAAATAGTGAACCTGACTGAACCGGAATGAAGCTCGTTTATCAAGGCACTCAAACATAACAGATGGCTCAAATTTTATCTCCTGTAGAATTAGTAACGCAAAATAATGTGATGTCAAATGCTTGTCAAAGGATGTAATCTTTTTTACTCTAAATGTGCTGTAATTCTGTGGCAGACTAACCTTGAAAAGTTCAATTTCTTCATCAGGTGCAAATCCAGCCATTTCATTAAGTTTTGATAAAATTTCAATGGGCTTTCCAGCGCTCTTGACCAGAAGCCTCCCAACATATCTGTAAATATCTCATTTGTATAATGGCAGCTGATTGAAAATAAGAGAAAAGGACAAAGATAATATTATGCAAAAAGAAGTACCGAAGCTCTTCTTTCTCAGGATCATAACACTTGAAGAAAAGGAGTATGTCATCCTCATTTTTTTCTGGTGGAGGAACAGGACATAAATCCTATACATTCGGAAAAAGGAGAGTTGAAGCAGGGGTAATAAAATTCCAGAAATATCACTTCTACGATAAGCAACAGAATAATGTAAGTTATAAATTATTATAGAGATACCAGTCCAAACTCTACTTCCAGAAATAATTTCAGCTCTGCATTGTGAGCCTTATAGGATACTTCACCCAAAGCTCCAACCTGCAGAGCAAAATTAGGGAGGGTAAAACTCTTAAGAACTAAATAAGTATGACAAGATGAAATGAGAAGGCCAAAAAAGAACTGTCTCATAGTGATAATGAAATTAGGTTTCGGAAAAAAAGTTCAACAAAACAAATCAAATCAGCTAACTATAATGCGCGTAAAAGTTAAAACAAAGTGAGACATTCAGTAGCCCTTTGTGTAATCTAAATATCTGCAAATTATATAAACAATGAATTGAGTCACAAAGAAACTGGGACTAAAATCTACCAATTAAGATTGAAATACAAAGGGAGTAATATACAATAACTGTAGCACAAACATGGTGCACTCTTAGTTTCTTATCACCAAAAAAAAATTATATAAATACAATAAACAAAATAATGGGTTGTTACACCAAAGGTGTCTATAAACTATAATTTTTTTATTTTGAGTTAAGGTGAGATTTTGAGTTTCACCAGTAGAGAGGACATTTCATACCATACTTCCAAAATATATTTAAAGCAATGGTACAGGCAAGGTAACTAAGAATTCTCAGAAAGAACATTGTTCCCCATTACTTAAACCTATTGGAAGAAAACACTTACAATTTGAGATTCCTCTTGCGGTGTCAATGGTCGGTTCGGACGATAAGTATGGTTCTCCCTTTTGGCCCATAACCAGAAGCGCTGAAATTGAACTGGAACACCAAATTCCTTGGCAACTTGTTCCTTCATAAGAAACCACAGATTAACCGACATTTTACTAAAAACACAAAAAATATAAAAAATAGTAGATGTCTCAAATTCTTACACGGCAAGAATAAAAGTAACAAGATGAAAGCAAGTTGTAGAAATATACAAGTTAGAATAAATAACTGTGGCAGACCAACAAACACATGCACAAACAGCCACAGAAACCAAATCTCATTTACTTAGTTTTGTTCCCAGGTTTGTTTTATTGTGAACGTCAAGGTAAAGATGGTAACATGATTCACCATGTTACGAATTTACTATTTTTTCCACATAAATTAATACTGCAGCTTCAGCTATTTTCTGTCTCATTTCTGGCAAAGAAAGAACATATATTAATTATATTGCTAAAGGCAATGTTTCAAAGTTAAGTTTTATCATTGGTAATATCATGTATGGAACTCTTGATCCCGAAAATCTCAATGTGGACTTCCATAGGCAAATGCAGTCTTTAGCCACACAACTCCAAAAGGATCTGTCATTGACTAGCTACATATATCCTCAGCAATGGCAGTTTCCACCTATGAACCATGACATGATACAGATCCATAAGAATTATACAATATCATGTATGCACCGAAACATAGTAGGTTTTTTTAAACATTGCTGAAATGATTTTCACTTACCAACCAAGCAAAAACATATCTAGCAACTTCTATTGAAAGGGTAAACTACTAATAATGGAATTGTAGTAGTATCATTAAGGCTAGTTTTGTGCAATTTGCCTCATCGAAATAGCAGGATAACGAAACAAGATACCTTGAAGAGCTTAAAAGCCATCTGGCTCTGGATAGTGAAGCTGCGGACTTTATCATGATTTACAAGATCAAAATATATATCTTTCCCGATCTGTTTCCTCAAATCCTCATCTCGAGCAACCCGAAAATATTAACAAATGGCTTCAGCAATCCGTTTATCAAAATAGCATGAACCAACTTTAAAAGAGAATGCAGAATCGCAACAATAACCTTGATAATAGTATATTGAGGGGCTTGTGCTTTGTATCTTCTCTTGTCTTTTTTTACTTCTTGTTCTTTTTTTACTTCTTGTTCTTTTCTCGGTCGTGTCTGAAATGATTACACAAGTAATGCTTAATGACAAAACTCTATTTCAATTAATGACGAAGGCAAAACAATTCTAGGGCAATGTTTATATTACCCGACGCTGTTCTGCCATATCCTTTCACTCAAACGTAAATACACAAGCATGCGTGCATTTGAGTATTCTGTAAATTTGAATGGAGTATTGTTGTAGCCAGGATTCGTCTGTGGCAGCTGTCAAATATAGGGAACATAAGCCCAAAAAAATGAAGAGGGTGTAAATTGCACTACGTCGAAAGGCAGAACCTGCCTCTTCTTCACCACCATACTGCTCCTCTAAAGCCCTCTTCACATCGCCAAACTTATACACGAAAAGAGAATCATAATGAATCAATGATAAAACCTCATATGCTTTACAAGATGGATTGATGAAAAACAATGAGGTCAAATTTGTTAAAGCAACTAATGCTAGTTGCATTCGCCCTAGAAATCAGAATCATTATCATAAATGAAAATAGGGAAATCCAAAATTGTTGTAAATCTTCCTAAAAAAGGACTATATATACACAAGTGGGCGAGGGATGGCCTAGGGATACAGATTCTTCAGAAATAAAATGCATACCATGCACCCCACCGCTACCAACTAGAACACTGATCGTACAAGAAAGAAGCACAGCCCATAATTGAAAATGGAGAAAGAATTGACCATTAAGTCTAGACTATTGTCTAAAAACGCAGAAAAAAAAAAAACAAACAAAATGAGGCCAGAAAATGATGAAACAAGAACATGATATCAAGAAAAAATCACTCACACACCTCAAGCAGCTACCATGAAAATGGGATGAACTGCTGAGTTTGCAGATATTATACCGTACCAATACCAGCTGGAAGGCACCGTTTCTTCTAATTTCTTTTTCTTTTTCTTCATAAATCGTGTAGGTTTAGTCAATAAATTATAGTACTTGTTTAATTATGTTTTATATATAGCGAAAAATATTAATTATATTATAAATAATTCTTATTTTTTCAAATGTATTACAAATGTATTACAAATTATGCACATTATCAATATATATTATAAATTATCAATTTTGTTTCAAATTTATGACGGAAACAAAATTCCAACAACGGAAAGTTGACGTAATTTGTAAAACCCCTTCTTTAAATTATGTACTAGGCATGATATAAAAGTTTTAGGAAATAAGAAGCTTTGAATAAAACTTAAATACTCAACATATCATTTTTAAGGATTTACATAACTAAGCAAAATAGCTTAAAAGCATTTGATCAAAAGGTAACTTTATTAAATATCTTGACAAAAAGAAGAACTTGCATCTCGAGATCAAACCCTCCCACCGTACTCTTCACCCTGTGATAAAATAAGATTTATAGGAATGAGCATAAACTCAGTGGGTTCTCGTAAGCAGTTATAATCAATTACCAAATGCGAAATTTGTATGAAAACACATAACATGCGAGTTCATTCATTTGACCCCGAAGGATCCATATTCATGCTTCGATTCATAAGAATCCATGTCCATGCTTTGATCCATGAGGATCCTTGTCCATGCTTTGATCCATAAAGATCCATATCCATGCTTTGATTCATAAGAATCCATGTCCATGCTTTGATTCATAAGAATCCATACATTTTCATGCAAATAACACATTAGCAACAATGATTATAACCTTAACAACATGCTTACACATAGAGAAAACCCACCTCCTTTGATTCTTGGTAGAAATTAGGTAGAACTTGGTTTGCCTAATATCAAGGTACCTAACAACAAAGTAATAACCATATTTTACTAAAATAATTTACCTATGCACAACATTGTATATGTGTGTGGTGTGGAAAGGAAATATATATAGTATATAGACAAGCTTTTACCTTAAACTTGTGAGTCTAACTATGTTTTCAACTTCTATTTATAGTTGAAGAATCCTAGCTTATAGGTTTCATTAGTCATCATTTTTAGGCTTGGTTAGTCATTAACATAGCCTTGCTTACTTGCATATGTGGCCTTATGTGTCTTTGCCATCAAGTAGATAGTTTTGCCACCTCTTACATGTAGCCCACCATTAGCTATGCTTAGTCATAAAGGTATTTGCTATTTTATTAATATACTATGTATAGTAAATTATATCTTGATGATGCACTCAACATGTCACTCCCTATGTGTTCTCCTTTGAACCATTCATTTAAAAAAAAATAGCATTTTAATACTAATTTGGGGCTGAAAACTGCACTTATTATGGTTAATATTCTACATTACTAACTTAAAATTAATTAAAATATTGGGTTACTACATCCTTTCCCCCTTAAATAAATTTCGTCCTCGAAATTTAAATTGACGTACCTGCTCCGGAATGTAAGGATACTTCGTTAAGATATCATCTTCTCGCTCCCACGTGGCCTCTTCTTTTCCACGTTTACTCCATTGCACTAATACTAGAGGAACAACTTTATTCCTTAGTTTATGAAATTTTCTATTAATGATGGCCACTGGAGCTTCCTCATAGGTTAAGTCTCGGTCAATCTCAAGATCCTTATAATTAATGACATGTTTAGGATCTAAAAGATACTTCCGAAGCATTGACACATGGAATACATTATGTATCTTTTCTAGATTTGGAGGCAAGGCTAATCGATATGCGACATTTCCTATTTTCTCCAGAATTTCGAAAGGTCCAATAAAACGTGGCTTCAATTTACCTTTCTTTCCGAATCTTACTATCCCTTTAACTGGAGAAATTTTCAAGAACACCTTTTCACCAACTTCAAAGTGTAGGTCCTTTCTCCGTTTATCTGCATAGGACTTTTGTCGATCTTGAGCTTCTTTAATTTTGTTCCTTATTTTGGTAACCACATTTACTGTCCTCTCGACAATTTCGGGTCCCAAAATTCTCTTTTCACCGACTTCGTCCCAATGAGCTGGTGATCTACATCTTCTTCCATACAATGCTTCGTATGGTGCCATGCCTATTGAAGTGTGATAACTATTATTGTAAGCAAATTCGACAAGTGGAATGTAGATTTCCCAATTTCCCCCAAAATCGAGTACACAAGTCCTAAGCATGTCTTCCAACGTTCGTATGGTTCTTTCCGATTGACCATCTGTTTGAGGATGATATGCTGTACTAAATTTGAGTTTAGTCCCCATTGCAGCTTGAAGGCTAAGCCAAAACTTTGAAGTAAATCGGCTATCTCGGTCTGATACTATAGATACGGGGACCCCATGCAATCTTACAATTTCTTCAATGTACATACTTGCTAATCGGTCCAAACTGTAGGTCATCTTCATAGGCAGAAAATGTGCCGATTTTGTAAGTCTGTCTACAATAACCCAAATTGCATGATTATCTTTAATTGATTTTGGTAATCCCGAAACAAAATCCATAGTAATATGTTCCCATTTCCACTTGGGAATATCCAAAGGATTTAGCAATCCTGCGGGTCGTTGGTGTTCAGCCTTCACTTGTTGACATATTAAACACTTCTCCACGAACTCTCCAATTGAGCGTTTCATGTTACGCCACCAATAGGTCTCTTTCAAATCTTTATACATTTTTGTTCCTCCTGGGTGAGCTGTATATGGGGTACAATGAGTTTCTTCTAGTATTTCCCTTCTTATTTCTTCATTCTTTGGAACACAAAGTCTTCCCTCAAATGTAAGAGTTCCGTCATCTCTCATTTTAAATCCTTTGGGGTTCTTGGTCAAGGCTAATTCCTTCATTTTGCTCAAAAACTGGTCCTCTTTTTGTGAATCTTTAATTCTTTCCCTCAATGATGGTTGAATCACAAGTGCCGTCATTGCTGCTGTGACACTTGAAGGCTCTACCACTTCCAGATTTAATTTTGAAAATTCATGAATTAAAGATTCTTGTTGTGTTAACAAGGCTAATAGTCGACTCCCATGTTTACGACTTAAAGCGTCAGCCACTACGTTTGCCTTTCCAGGGTGGTACTTGATGGTGCAATCATAATCCTTTACTAATTCCAACCATCTTCTCTGACGCATATTCAATTCCTTCTGAGTGAAGAAATACTTCAAACTTTTACGGTCAGTGTAAATTTCACACTTTCCACCATAAAGGTAGTGACGCCAGATTTTTAATGCATGTACCACTGCAGCCAACTCAAGGTCATGAGTAGGGTAGTTGTGTTCATGAGGTTTGAGTTGTCTTGAGGCAAAAGCAATTACTCTCCCATGTTGCATAAGAACACAACCTAGACCTTGTTTAGAGGCATCCGTATAAATTACAAATTCTTCTGAACCGTCTGGAACAGTTAGGACTGGGGCAGAAACTAATCTTTGTTTCAATTCTTGAAAATTGTTTTCACACTCTTGAGTCCAAAGAAAAGTTTTGTTTTTCTTTGTTAGTTGGGTTAGTGGATTCGCAATTTTCGAAAAATCTTGTATAAACCTTCGATAGTATCCTGCCAGCCCTAGGAAACTTCGTACTTTATTTGCATTCTTTGGGGATTGCCACTTCAACACCGTTTCAACCTTGGATGGATCTACTTCAATTCCGTCGGCCGTAACTACGTGTCCTAAAAAGACTACTCTATCTAACCAAAATTCACATTTGCTAAACTTTGCATACAGTTTTTCATGACGAAGGGTGTTTAGCACAACCCGAAGGTGTTCCTCATGTTGGACCTTATTCTTTGAATAAACCAAAATGTCATCGATAAAGACAATGACGAACTGATCAAGATAAGGATGAAATGTTCTATTCATAAGGTCCATAAAAACTGCAGGAGCATTTGTTACTCCGAATGGCATTACCGTGAACTCATAATGCCCGTAGCGTGTTCGGAAGGCCGTTTTTGGAATATCACATTCCTTAACCTTCAATTGATGATATCCAGATCTTAAATCAATTTTGGAAAACACGCTCGTCCCTTTTAATTGATCAAACAAGTCTTCAATTCGAGGCAAAGGGTATCTATTTTTTATGGTTAACCGATTTAATTCACGGTAATCAATACACATTCTAAGAGTTCCATCTTTTTTCTTCACGAATAATATCGGCGCTCCCCACGGCGAAACACTTGGTCTAATGAAACCCTTATCTAAAAGATCTTGAATTTGTATCTTCAACTCTTGTAGTTCCTTTGGAGCCATCCTATATGGTGCTTTTGATATGGGAGTTGCTCCAGGTACAAGATCGATAGTAAATTCAGTTTGCCTATGTGGAGTTATTCCAGGTAGTTCTTCGGGAAACACATCCGGGTACTCATTAACCACTGGTGTTTCTTCCAAAGTTAATCTTGATGGGTTTTCCCCCAAGATATTCACTAAAAATCCTTTAGATTCTTCCTTCCTCAATGTCCTTAGAGCTTTATGTGCACTCACTATACGTGTTTGAAACTTTGTTCTAGACCCATGAAATGAAATTTTGGATTTTCCTGGTCTTAGGAAATCTATTTCTCTTTCATGACATCTAATAGTAGCAAAGTTTTCCTTCAACCAATCCATCCCCAATATAACATCAAAATGTTTCATTTCTAACACGTATAGATTAGCAAATAAATTTTCCTCACCAATTCTTATTTCCACATTTGATGCGATAATTGATGTTTTAACAATCTTTCCTGAAGGAATGCTAACTTCTAACTGTCTATTAGCATGTGGGCAAGACAATTTAAGTTTTCTTCTAAAGTTCTCGGA
>JAPKLW010001687.1:0-113768 GCA_026898455.1 Plectranthus barbatus
TGGAGTCAAGAGCTAATGACTGGCTACTGTTCACCAGTTGGAAGGATTTCACCAGCAGGAGGCTGACAAATCCTACCAGCAGAATACGTGTTCTGGCTGACACTATTCGCCAGCGGTGAAGCCACCAGTCATGGGAGATTCCAAGGGTTAACATCAGACATATTGGTAGACTTAGATTGTGCCAGCGTAAGTCACCAGCAGAGACTGCCAGCACTAGATCACCAGTACGATCTACCAGTCGGATGTTACCAGCAGAATTCAAGATTCGCTCTCCCAGAGTCTTAGAGACAAAAAGAAGATTCGTCTGAGGAATATACTGACAAAGTATGACTTTAAGGGAGGATACCTTAAAGTCTATCAGTTCAAGACACCAGTTGCGATTCCTCGTACTGACGAAATAATGCCGTTCTGACACAAAGAGGTCTGTGTCAGAAAAAGCAGACACAGGTATGGCGTTTTCCTGAAATTCCTACCTGCCGCCGTCTGAAGTACATCCGAGGACAGAGACCCATTCCGGATGTGTCCAAACGGCTAGAATTTTAAATGAGATCCTGCGTCTATAAATAGGTTGGAATCACCAACATTTAAGACGCTTGCATCCTGAACATTCAATACTCTCCAACTACCGAAAGAACGAACATTCATTGCAAGCAAGCAAGCATCTTTCGAGGCTTTCTTTAAAGCTTTTCCGTGTGTTGATATCTTTCAAACACGAGACTTCAAGCTTCCTGCTTGTAAGTTTAGACCTCACTTGGTGTTCTTTCTCTTTCTGAGGAAGAACATAGCAGCTCTAGAGCCAGCCAGCTCTTGAGTTATTACGGGCAGTTTGCCGTAGAGGATTTACGTTCTTGGGAGAACTCAACACCCAACCAGTCAGAGGAGGAGGTTGAAGTGACGTGCTCGCACTCCATCCATCTGACGAGAGCTGAAGAAGGACAAGGACCGGGAGCGGTTGATCCAGTGGACTGGTAGACGGGGCATCTACCAGCTGGAGATAGATCGTAGGAACTTTGTACCTGATTGCTCTTATAGTGAATTTCCAGTGAGTCGACTGGAGAGTGGACGTAGATCAGTTGATCGAACCACTATAAAAATCCTTTGCCTTTATCTGCTTTCAGTATTTAAATTTGTATTTGAAACCCAGCACTCAAGTGCTGGTGTATATCTGAAAACTGATAACTGTGCAAACTAGGCTTAAAATATTCTAAGTGTTGAGCTATCAGCTGACCAGCCAGTCAGCCAGTCAGCTGAGCAACCAGCAGGACAGAGTGCAAGTTAGACTTATAAGTTCAATATTTTCGCTGCGTAACGTTATACACTCTGATAAACCGGGACCAACATGATGTAATGTCCTGTATAGGGTAAAACATCGAGTTGTAATAGAATAGGCTCATTGGAAATATCTCAGCAAACATCAAACAATGCTAAAGACCGCCAGCAATAGTAGAATGCGGAGGAAATTAGCATTCGACAAACACATCCTAAACTGCTGGAGATGCTAGCAAACCAAATCAGAGTAGCAGATAAAGCACTCGCTGTGCAAGGAGACCAAAAGCATGCTGAAAGAGATCCAGCATCCCGTACCAGCAGAAGCTCAGCAAAGCAAAACAGAACGACTGCTACACCGCCATTCTGACCAACACGCGTCGATTAGCAATGTCAGAAGTAGGACGAAAAAGCCTGTCCAAAAGCAGAAAAGTTAGTAAATAGCTACCTGCATTTAAGGAGAAAGATCCGTTGTGTCTAAACGGATCTGTTGACTCAAACTTCGAGAACATAGCTATAAAAGGCAAGTCAAAGGAAAATGCAGGAGCTGCTCAATCTCTAACAAAACTCGATATACGAAAGATTCCAAAAAGCAAAAAAAAGGCAAGAGAGCAGTCCAGTTGAAAGATACAATCCAGAGATATCCAAAGGCCTTCAACATTCAGAGTGTCTCACTACGTCTGACATTCTTCTGAGTGATTCTTGAACTGGTTCAAGAATCTTCAATCATTGGGATCACTTTCGTTTTGAGGAAAGCATCCAGCAGTCAATTTCTTGTGAAGAAATTGATTAAGGCGGGCACTGAAGCCGAGCACACACGATAGTTCGGAAGGAACTCTAAACTTTTCCAAAGTGAGTGGTGAAAGTGAGTTTTACGAAGGTGCGCCCTTGACTCAGACGGAGCCACACCAGGAAAGTCCGGGGTATCGAAAGATAGCCGTAAAGCAGACAGACCTACCGACGGCTGATTGCTTAACAGGAAAGGCAACTCTTTGTACACCGTATACTTTCTAGTAAAATTCTTAGCGATTCGGCTAAGGAGTGGACGTAGATCATTTGATCGAACCACTATAAATTGTGTGTTGCCTTGTTGTTACTGCTTTTCGAGCTATTATGTTTTATAACCTAGTGACTACGTTACTAGTGTATAACTGAAAAAGGTAACCTAAGTAAACTTTAACCAAGATAGAGTTGAGAATAATTTAAATACAAGAAAACGTAATCTATTCCGCTGCACTTCGTGTGTGTACTTTATTGTAACCACGACGACTCTGATCATAAGGGACCAACAAGTGGTATCAGAGCAGGAGGTTGAAAAACCGACTGCTTCTGAGTCGCTTAGGACCTAGATCCTAGTCTTTCCTTGCGTCTCTTGTATTGGTATTTTACATAGCTCAGGTAACAACGAGAATTATCCAATGTCTAATCACGCTCTCCCGAGGTACAACAAGGATGGATTTGAAACATGGAAAAAGATTGCCATGATCCAGCTGCAAAGCATACATCCAGAGATGAGGGACAACCTAACAATTAGCCCTATAGAAATCATGAAGGTCAACACTGCACCCCCTGGACCCGCTGGTTGCCAACCCAGACCTGAGATGGTGAGTAAACCCTACGAGGAATGGACTCTTGAAGATAAAAAGAGAGGCCAGCTGGAGTTTATTGCCATGAAGCTAATTATGGAATGTCTACCTCCACTAATGTCCAACAAAGCTCTAGATTATGATACTGCAAAGGAGATGTGGGATTATGTGTGCGAAGTCTCTCAGGAAACGGAACAAATGAAGCGAAACAAGCTACAAGTCGTTGTGGACAAGTACGAATCCTTCACCATGATTCCAGAAGAAACCATTCAGGAGATGGAAGAAAGATTCAACACTATCATCGCAGAACTCAAAAATGTCGGCAAGACATATGACAAAGGTGAAATGAATAACAAAATTATATCCAAGCTTTACCCCAGAAGTGATTGGTTTGTCAACATGACAAACATGAGTGAAAAAGATCTCAACAATATGACGACCGCTGAAGTTTTCTCTCAACTTAAGTCGCATGAATTCATCATTCAGCAGTCAAAGAAAAACGAAGTTGTTGTTATACATCCAAACTCCACAAGCATTGGAACTCAAGAAGACGTAGCATACTTTGTCAAAAAGGATGGAAACAAATGGAAATCTCCGAGGAAACCTTTTTATAACCAAGAAAAGTCCACACCTGCATCTGCAACATCATCCAAGGAGACTTCATCAACTTCTACTATTAACGATGAAGATCAAAAAATAGGTGAGCTGCAAGAACAGATGAAAAAGATACAAAAAATGATTCTGGAAGAAAAAGGCAAAAAGGAAGCAAAAGCGAGCATGATGCAGCACCCTACTGAAAAAAGGATAAGAACATGTTTTGAATGCAAGTCTCCTGATCACTTGAAGCATGATTGTCCAAAAGTAAGTCCTGAGGAAAGAGAACGTCTGCGTTAGAGATTTGAAAGACGAGCAGTGCGAGCTGTAACAAAGGCGTTGCTAATACGGACAGAAGTTCCAGATATTCCCAACAACGAAGAGGAATATTATCCCACTGATGAGGAAGAAGAAGCCCTAATGGTCTTTATGGCAAAAATCGTTGAAGATGGTGAACCACTCGCTGATGCTGAGCAACCCCTTGAATCGGCCTTAACAGTCGACAATTAGGAGGTAACACCTATAACGAATACTTTATGCTCAGCACACACATCTGAATCAGAGGATTCCTTCCTAGATTCTGAGGAAGATTATCTTACTAAACTTTCTTTAGAACTTTCTAAGGTATACACCTTGAAAGATGCTATTGTGAAAGATAATTCTTCATCAAACAAAAAGTCTTAAGTCTGACCAATGAAGTCGAAAGACTAAGGTCTGATGGTGAGGAACTATCAAGACTTACAACTGAATCTTCTGAACTCCTTGAAAATTTTAAAAATCTTGAAAAGGAGTATACGTTTTTGAAAAACAAAGCCAATGAGAAGTGTGTCTGCGCATACATGATGAGTCATGATATTTTGAATAACCTGATAAACAGACAGAGACGTCACGGTGACCGATATGGAATTGGGCATAGCTGCAATGACAAAAAATAAAACTTCGAGGCAAAAGGAAAATATCATTTTTGTTTCTGGCGGAAAAATACTTGATAATAGTAAAGAGAATGATAAATTAGTTGCTGAATCCTCAAACGCTAAGCCGATCGCTCAGCAGAATATCAAACAATCTGCTGAACCCAAGCAGAGTGTCAAGCACTATGCTAGACCTCAGCAAAAGGTCAAGCAGAATGTAAGATTTCAGCAGAGGATCATAAAAGATGCTGAACGTCAGCAAAACTCACATTTGAGGTCTGCTAAGCGAAACTTTTCAGCAAACTCAAGGACAAAGGCTGAGCATCTTGTTTCAAATGCCAGGAAGCCAAATCCTGTCCTTTCTCGAGAAAAGAGACATTGAGGATCACTCAATGAAACCCCAATATTATCACTACACACCACATATGAGAAACACCTATGTGAGACCCGATTCCAGATATGTATATCATCAAAGGACGATGAAGGGAAAGGAGCACAACGCACAACCACATACATATGCACGTCAAAAAGTTGAAAAATCAGCAAAATAGATCTCGAAGAAAAATCTTTGATGATTATCAAAATGTGGGTTCCAAAAGGAACAATGAATCAAGCTAATCCTCCAGGACTCGACTCGAAACGGGGACCTAAATCAACTTAATTGTTCTTACAGGATCAGGATTCAAGTGCGAAGACATAAGGCATGTCAAATGAGTGGATCCTAGACAGTGGTTGTTCTGCGCATATGACGGGAGACGAAGAATTATTCTCGGATATTCAAAAATCATATGGTCCATCTGTGGTGTTTGGTGACAACAGCAAAGGAAGAGTACTTGGCAGAGGATGCATAGAGCGGAATGGACTAAGAATTGTAAATGTTGCTCTCGTATCCAATCTCAAACACAACCTACTAAGCATAAGTCAACTATGCGAAAACAGGTACACAGTATCTTTCATTCATACGGGATGTTCTATAGCTGACAATGTAACAGGAGAAGTAAAGCTTCGAGGAATTCGGAAAGGTGGACTTTATGTGGTTGATTGGCAAAGTGGTCAACAACACTCATGCTTTCTAGCACTAAACAAAGAGGAAACCACTTGGTTATGGCATAAGAGGTTAAATCATTTAAATTTCAAAACCATCAACCATATCGCTAGAAATGAACTTGTCACAGGTTTACCTCAAAACATCACGTTTCGTAAGGAAGGCATTTGCAAGGCATGCCAACAAGGAAAGCAAACCAAAGCCTCATTTCATTCCAACCCAGAAAAGAACACCTCAAGCAGAATCCTAGAATTATTACACATGGATCTATTCGGACCTGCCACTCCACCCTCGGTAAGTAAAAGGATATATACTCTTGTAATAGTTGATGATTATTCCAGTTACACATAGGTTCGCTTACTGAAGACTAAAGATGAGGTCAAGATTACTCTACCCGAGTTAATCCTCAAGGAGCAGAATAGCAAAGAAGTTACAGTGAAAAGGATTCGATCTGACAATGGAACAGAATTCTGCAACGGCATTCTCATGGATTTTTGCGCAGAAGCCGGTATAAATCATGAGAGATCTATTTCTAGGACCCCACAGCAGAACGGTCTAGCAGAAAGGAGGAATCGAACCCTGAAAGAAGTAGTGCGATCTATGCTAGCCGATGCTGACTTACCTGCTAAATTTTGGGGCGAAGCAGTGATGACTGCTTGCTATACCCAGAACAGGAGCTCTATCAACGGCCGATTCAACAAACCTCCCTATGAAGTATATAATGGTCGTAAGCCTAATTTATATTATTTACGTGCTTTTGGTGCAACATGTTATATCCATAACAACGGAAAGTCAAAACTTAACACTTTTTCGCCTAAGTCGGATGAGGGTGTACTTCTCGGATACGGTCACCCTACTCACAAAGGATATAGAGTGTTAAATAAGACTACTGGAACTGTGGAAATAACATGTAATGTTATTTTTGATGAATCTACTTTAGTGCGCAGAGCTATCAATGAGACAAAGGATGACAATCATGAGACTAATGATGTCAATGGTCAATCGATCTTGAATTCTCATGAACACTTACGATTTGACCCGACTAAGTCTATGAATGAATGTAATCCTGTTCAGACAAGTCCAGGAGACCAGGCCAGTGATGCTAACGATCATGCTGAGGCCAATCCCCAAAAGGATATCCTTAATTCGCTAGATGATTCAGACGAGGAAAACTCTAATCCTATCCCCGTCGCTGAGGAAATCAATGCTACTGAAGATCTTGGCAGAGGAGCTGCTGAGATACCAGCTGCTGAGACACCAGCTGCTGAGATACCAGATGTTGAGGCACCAAATGCTGAGAATTCCACTTAAAGAGAAGGTCCAGACCATGATGTTCCTATAGTCGAAGTACGGGCTGCTGAAGAAACTCCTGTTGCTGAAGATCAAACTCTCAACACACAAGATGCTGAGAATGAAGTGGTCAACGCAGAACAGACAAATAATCTTAGAGGAGGAAGAATTGCTGGAGAACCAATCAGACCAGCATGGCTGCGAGCACATCCACTAGAAGATGTTCTTGGAGATATCAATGACCCCATCTTGACCAGACAAGGATCTGCAATATTTTCATGCTATCTATCAAGTGAAGAACCAACTAAAGTTGAGGATGCACTACGTGATCCAGACTGGGTAAACGTTATGCAAGAGGAGCTTGCTGAATTCTCTTGCAACCACGTATGGGATCTGGTGGATAGACCAAAACATTAGAATGTCATAGGCACCAAATGGGTATTCAAGAACAAGAAGAACGAATCAGGCTTGGTAGTAAGAAATAAAGCACGCCTTGTAGCCAAAGGATACAAACAGTGGGAAGGCATCGACTATGATGAGACATTTGTGCCTGTAGCAAGATTAGAAGCAATCAGATTATTTCTCGCTTATGCAGCGCATCATGAATTCCGGCCATGCAAATGGACGTTAAAAGTGCATTCTTTAATGGCGAACTCAAGGAGGAGGTCTACGTTGAGCAGCCTCCAGGTTTTGAGAATGGAAATCAGGTCTATAAACTAAGAAAAGCCTTGTATGGACTGAAGCAAGCACCTCGAGCTTCGTATGGAACGTTATCTAAGTTTCTACTCGACAATGGCTTCAAAAAGGGAAGGATTGATCAAACACTCTTTCGAATTAAGGACAAAGGAAGTATTCTACTCGTGCAAATCTATGTTGATGACATCATCTTTGGCTCAAAGAATCAAGCTCTCTGTGACAAATTCTCCAAACTAATGATGAGTAATTTTCAAATGAGTATGATGGGAAGAATGTCCTATTTTCTTGGACTTCAAGTTCAAAAATCAAGTGAAGGAATTTTCATTCATCAAAAGAAATACAGGCGAGATCTCATTGCTAAATACTGTCCAGAGAAATCCAAGAGCTTAAGGATCCCCATCAGCAATGCGTGTATAGCAGATTTAGAAAAAGAAGGAGAAGCAGTGAATCCTACCTTATATCGAGGAATCATCGGATCTCTGCTATATCTTACAGCCAGCAGACCCGATATATCATATGCTGTGGGACTATGTGCCATATATCAATCTCAACCAAACAAAACACATCTAGACACAGCAAGGTGAATCATCCATTACTTAAAGTGCACAGAAGGCTTAGGAATTTGGTATCCAAGAGCCGACAGTCTAGCTCTGAGTGGATATTCAGATTCTGATTTTGGAGGATGCAAAATCGATAGGAAAAGCACCAGTGGTACATGTCAATTCCTTGGTCATAAATTGATCAGCTGGTTCAGCAAAAAGCAGCACTTGGTAGCAACCTCAACCACCGAAGCAGAGTATGTAGCGGCTGCTAGTTGCTGTCAGCAAATTCTGTGGATCCGAAAATAACTCCAAGATTATGACATCTCACCTGAATGCGTACCAATCTACTGTGATAACAATGGTGCTATGTGCATCACAAAGAATCTAGTACATCATTCCAGGACAAAACACATTGACATCCGACATCATTTTATTCGTGATCATCAAGAAAAGAAGGATATTGATATTCAGCGAATATGTACTGAGGATCAAATAGCAGATATCTTCACTAAGCCCCTTGCAGAGGCAAGATTCAAAGAATTAAGCATCAAATTGGGTATGATGGAACTAGATATTGTTGCGGATGAATGAGATATTACTCTCACCCTTTCTGGTTTTCTTGGAATTTCTTATGTTACTTTCAGCATATTATGGGAGACTCTACTATATGTAGTCTTCTAAGCCGATGGCAAAATGACGGATATGCCCCTATCAACTTTCAGCAGATAAATTGATTCTGCTCAGCAAACTATGAAGGAATGAAGATCACATCTATATTCTATCACGAAAGACAAACATCAAGAGATTGAAATATTCATACATTCTTCATCAAAAGAGGAACATGTCTTGAAGCAGATATTCATTACAAAAAGAAGAGACGGCACTATCATCCAAAACAAAAGAGGAAATACAAGATCTACTACGGAGTTCATTTAGAAAGGTGACACAGACTTATAGGGATAGAAATCAGCCCCTTGAAGGTTGGATGGACCGTCAGCGATTTCTGGAAAATACTTCTCCATCAACCAGCTGAGCTACAACCCATTCTGCAGAGGCACGAACGGATGAAGCTTGACAGCTTCCTAGACGTTCTTGAAGACGTATCCAACCCAGTCAACGGAAGCAGCATCATCCATGGCCATCATCACCTGCCAAACAGGTCTTGAGAAACAGAGGTCATAAGGCTTCTCTCCAAGCAGGATTTCATGGGCAATGCGAAACATGACCCAATATGATGTCTTGAGGCCCGAAGCAGGAGAATGACGCCACTTCTCCCATGCCAGCCATTCTGGAGCCACTTCCTCTGAAAGATAGTCCTCCACAGACAATGGACCTCGAGGAAGCCCAAAATCAACCGCAAAGGTGTCAGGGGTCCAATGGACAAGCTTATTGTGGAACACCCCATAGATTGAGTTTGGTCCCACATGGCATTCACTGAGGAAATCCCTCAGCACTTCCTCCTGAAAACGGTGAGGAGTAGCACACAGAAATTGCGAAAGACCCCCCACTGCAACGTAGATATGACCTTCACTGCCACATCACACTCATCTATGTAATACCTATCCAGACCTGGCTCATCCAGGATCAGATTACGTTTGATATCTATGATTCGTGGAGGAGATTCCATGACTGAAGAAAGGGACTTGACTTTCTTAAAGGAGAAGAAGATTGAAAGTGTGAATCAGGAAAGAAGGAAAGTTAAGATGTTTGGATAATCTCAAACTAAGGTATTTATAGAGGATTTCCCATTTATGACGCGAAGAAAGAGAAAATATGTCTGAAGATTGCAATGATTCATCTCTTGGAATACAAAACGTCGCCAATAAAGGGATCGACGTGTATGCATGGGAAGTCAAATCATTTTTTTTCAGCAATGGTGAGAAAGGAGTATTGAAAAGTTCGAGGATCGCATCATCACTTTTTAAATAAGAGCTCTCTTAGACTCAGCAGATCTTCCAAAGTTGCTGGAAATTAGAATGCTGAGAGGGATCATCCTCTATCAGCATCCTTGAGTGGCTGCTAGTTTAGAAGCAATAATATATCCTAAATCGAGGCGGGATGACTCAAAATTCAAACTTGATGGGACCCGATCAGGCATAATTAATGCATGCAAACGGCGGCATCAACTGAGGAGACGCCACGTTAGAAACACTTGAGTGTTTCTCGGAGCATGGGAAGCTATATGGAAAGACGCGTTTATTCTGAACCGTTGATCTAACACTTCGCGGATTTTCCCTCAACCGTTAGATCTCACATTCAAATTCTGAAGAACCCTTACATATGCGGCATGCACCAGGGTTTACTGGGATTCTAAAGAAAGAAGATATTGATGATTCCATATCATATGGACATCTTGTCATGATGTCTAAGAAGAAATCCCTAGCCGGCCACACAAAGGAGCAGAGGCGTTTGGCTCAAGTCATGAAGGATCGGATTCTGTACAAACGTCTTGCTGTTGAACATATTTCGGATTGGATAATGGATATCCTCGATAGCGAACAGGTAACTCAATACTTATCCGCTGAACCCATGCATTTTCATCCGCATATGGTTTCTGAATTTTATGCCAGAGCAGTAATGAGTAAAGATGGAAAATCTTTTAAAACTTGTGTTTTTGGAAGTATCATTGAAGTCAGTGCCGAAATTCTTGCTAAAACTTTTGGTATTCGGAATGAGGGGAACATATATCTCAGTACAAAGTAACGGATTATGATGAGATGGAAAGACGTTGGAATTCTTGGAAGAAGCCTGGAGTACTGAAGGATAGGAAAGGTCATGAGATTACCTTCCGGGCTGCCACACCCATTAACACCCTACAGGATGAATTTAAAATTCTAGCCGAATTGGTGATCAAGATGTTCCAATGCGACGCCGGATCATATTCTGAACTTTCTGCTAAGAAATATGCAGTAATGATGGCTCTCACAGACAAAGTAAAGGGAAATTGGGCTGAGTACTTCTTCGAACGATGGGCGGAACATGCCAAGAAGAACGATCACATGTCTGTGGATGGAACTTTTTCATCAAATGTTAATTTTGGATTGAAAATAAGCAAGTTTCTGGAATTGGTCATGCATTCAACGAAAATTGATCAAGAAGTGAAGTTGCTCTCCACTGATTTCATTCCAATCACACGAAAAGCAGCCAATCCTCTTGATTACAAGAAGCCAAAAAGGCTGACTGGTAAATCCAATGTGGATGCGGACAAGCCTACTTCAGATGAGGAAGTAGACGAGCGTTCCTTGGACGAACAAGTATTGCAGATAGCAACACCTATCTCTGCTGAGGAGATGGCAGCATTAACTCAGAACGCTGAAACAGAGCAATGCTTTAAGCAGCTTGATGATATTGTAGCTCTCGTAGAAATACCAACCGAACAGATTGAGGAAATTATGGACCAAAAGGCCACCCTCCAGCAGCCACTCGTGATTGGTCAACTTGCTGTTCCAATTTCTTCTGAACAACAAAAAGATATTGCTCCCACCAGGAACAGAAGGTCTGGTCGTCAGCGCCTACGCAGAGTTGCTGAGTTAGCCACTGTCCCTACTGAAAAAGTACCTGACTCACCCCTATCATCTAAAAGTTTTGATGAACTCTTGAAAGGCATACGTGAAACTAAACGAAAGCGTGAAGAAAACAAGAAGGCACAGGAAATGAAGGAATACAGAAAGGAGATGGATAGAATCACATTCGAAGGAAGGGATCTAAACTTTGAAAGAATAAAAAGATCTCATCTAGAAAGAGAGAGTCAAAGGAGAATACTGGTCAAGCACCCGATAAGGAAGCTGCTGAAGAATCAAGCAGAGCAGCAAAGAAAGGGAAGACAGTAATAGATTCTACTTTGACAGAAAAAGAAATGGATAACCCTACAAAGATTACCACTGCAGCAGACGGCATGACTGATAAAGAGCTAGATATGCTGATTCAATCTGGCGCTTTCAAAGCTAAGGAACACTCCAAAGGCAAATCGGTTCAATTTCGCGAACCAATTGCTACATCTTATCAAGACAGTAGCTCAGAGGAGAACGGAACACGAACTGAGACAAATGATACACATTCCCAAGATAAGGATGCAGGACCATCGAAAATATCTAAGGAAAGCGCAGATACGAACATGCCTACTGCAGAGCTTGTTGCTAAGGAAAACACTGAGGAGACTGAATCTGGAACCTTCAATGCTAAGGAATCTTCTGATACGGAAAATATTATTGGGTCTGAAAAGGAACCATCGGCTGAAGACATGGGTCATTCAAATGCTGAAGAATCTACTGTAGCTTAAGTAATTATGGAGGAAACCCCTGAAGAAACAGAGAAAGACTCTACTGCAGTAGACGATTCTGTGAAAACAACCGCGGAAGAATCTACTGCAACCGACGAAGCTATGGCAGATACTGCTGAAGAAGTCCACGTTGCTGAGGAAACAAAAGCCGTTGCTGATAACATCGATCAGCAGACGATACAATGGAACAAGAAGTCTCCTCTGCTGGATTTCTGGACGAATCCACCTGTTCATCAGAATCTGATTCTGAGGGGGAATCTACCGAAGTATTTGATGCCAAAACTCTTCGAAAATACCCCACTTTACGAAATGAACAACTGAGGATCCCTTTTGATGGTTTACCTGGAAAACTTTTTTGCTCACGAAGAGTAGCACAGTTGTGTGCTGGTGTCTCGAAGAATGAAGATATGAATGCTGATCTCAGAGATTGGAGTGAAGACATCTTAGCCTTCGTAGAGCAAGAAGTAAATAGGGACATTGCAGGAGTCTTTTATGTTGGGATTCATGAAGAAACAGAGGAAGGCAGAGTGCTTGGTACTCAATTTCGACGATGGAAGACTTATGACTACATCATGCATGAACTTTGTTTTGAGGAAAGGATGATTATTATCGCTAGAAAAGGTCTTAACTTCTGGCGTTCCGAAGAAACCTGGGCAAATGAGTGGATGGACCAGCCTTCCTGCACAAAACAATATACTGATCAACAAGTACTTGCTCGATTGCAAGCCATCCGTGCTCACAGGAAGTTTCTTCCATCCCAGACCCTGCCCAGATCACAGTTTGCTCCAGATAAGAAGTCCTTGGCGCACATGGAACCTACCAAACGACAAAGGGCTGCAATGATTGCTTATCGGAAGCGGAAAGCTGCTTATGAGGAGAAATTGCGAGTTAGAAGTCTCGAACTAGCCGCGCTCGAAGAAGAAAAAGAGAAGGAGGCCAGGTGACAGGACTATCTCAAAATTATCAACTTTCAGAAAGAATATACTCGAACTGCAACCTCACTTCAAGTCTCTGAAACTCAAGGTTCTAACTCAAATCTCGATCAGAATATAGCGAGTGAGTCCATGGAAGTAGATACCAATGTGGTTCTTGATGTTGCCGCACAAAGAGTTGACGCAGCAGCTCAAGCATCTGAAATTGTTACAGTGGAAAGCGAAGATGGTGAAGCTACTACATTAGCAGGCAGTACTGAAATAGTTGTCTCTGAAAATCCCATTGACGCCGAACCAGTCCAAGTAAGCTTCCAATCTCTTGTCAACATTCTTCACAATGCCTTGCATCAACGCAATATCCAGCAAGCCAGATTCAATGAAGAGGTCCTGAAAGAGGTTGCTGATGTCCGAGGAGCAATCTCTGGCATGAAAACCTCTGTCTCAGAAGTTCAGCAACAAGTTGGTCAAGTCGCTAACAAGATCACACATGTCGAAGAAACCGTGTCTACGGTACAAACAAATGTGACGACTCTCAGCGTCCATCTTAACGCACACAAGTCCTTCTCCGCTTCCGTTTTGGATGCTCTCAAAGAGGGGGAAGAAAGAAGGATTGCTGAACAAGCAAGGATAAAAGCAGAGGAAGCTGAGCTACTGCTGAAAGAAAAAGAATTTGAACGAACAATGATGGAACGGAGAATGAAGTTAGCAGAACAACAAAGAGAAGACCAACGGGCACGTATTGAACAGATGGAGAAACTAATGGCCATGACGATGAAGAAAGTTGAATCTCATGAGAAGCCAAACCCTCCACCAGATGCTCAGAACTAATGTCATTCTCTAACCTCTTTTTTTTTGGATTTCATCATTTTTTATGATTTTGAATTCTATTTTCCGAGTATGGACAATAGTTGATATACACTCTCTGTGTACTCAACGAAAGATGTTTAAATGGTTGTTGAATGCTTTGCTTGCAATTTTGTTTTAACTTCTAAGCTGAGTCCAGCAATCCCTAATAAGCTTTGATCGCACCAAAAAGGGGGAAATTGTTGGGAAAATACTCGTAAATTACCCTTAGGATATTATTGTAAAAGGTTTTGTTGGATCAAACCTTAGTAGACGGTCGATCATTGGTGAACATTAGCATGGCTTAGCAACTGATGTGATGTCCTGTATAGGGTAAAACATCGAGTTGTAATAGAATAGGCTAATTGGAAATATCTCAGCAAATATCAAACAATGCTAAAGGCCACCAGCAATAACAGAATGCTAAGGAAATCAGCATTCGACAAACACATCCTAAACTGCTGAAGATGCTAGCAAACCAAATCAGAGTAGTAGATAAAGCACTCGCTGTGCAAGGAGACCAAAAGCATGCTGAAAGAGATCCAGCATCCCGTACCAGCAGAAGCTCAGCAAAGCAAAACAGAATGACTGTTACACCGCCATTCTGACCAACACGCGACAATTAGCCATGTCAGAAGTAGGACGGAAAAGCCTGTCCAAAAGCAGAAAAGTTAGTAAATAGTTACCTGCATTTAAGGAGAAAGATTCGTTGTGTCTAAACGGATCTGTTGACTCAAACTTCGAGAACATAGCTATAAAAGGCAAGTCAAAGGAAAATGCAGGAGCTGCTCACTCTCTAATCAAACTCGATATACGAAAGATTCCAAAAAGCAAAAAAAAAGGCAAGAGAGCAGTCCAGTTGAAAGGTACAATCCAGAGATATCCAAAGGCCTTCAACATTCAGAGTGTCTCACTACGCCTGACATTCTTCTGAGTGATTCTTGAACTGGTTCAAGAATCTTCAATCATTGGGATCACTTTCTTTTTGAGGAAAGCATCCAGCAGTCAATTTCTTGTGAAGAAATTGATTAAGGCGGGCACTGAAGCCGAGCACACACGATAATTCGGAGGGAACTCTAAACTCTTCCAAAGTGAGTGGTGAAAGTGAGAATAATTTAAATACAAGAAAACATAATCTATTCCGCTGCACTTTGTGTGTGTACTTTATTGTAACCACGACGACTCTGATCATAAGGGACCAACAACTGTGTATGCACAAGATCATACTAGAAGAAGACACAAAACCAAAGAGGCAGGCACAGTGAAGACTGAATCCTATCATGCATGAGGCCGTAAAAAAGGAAGTTCTGAAGCTCCTAGGCCACGGCATGATCTACCCCATCTCTGACAGCAAATGGGTCAGCCCCACTCAAGTGGTAGCAAAGAAAGGGGGAATGCAAATTGTAAAAGGGGATGATGGAGAAGAGATAGCGACACGACCTATCACTAGATGGCGGTTCTACATCGACTACCGAGTTCTCAACAACACCACCTGCAAGGACCACTTCCCACTTCCGTTCATTGACCAGATGTTGGACAGGTTATCCAGTTTTCCTTTCTATTGCTTTCTTGACAGTTATTCTGGATATAGTCAGATTGCAGTAGCACTGGAGGACCAGCACAAAATGGTGTTCACCTATCTCTATGAAGTGTTTGCCTATCGACGAATGTCGTTCGGGCTATGCAATGCACCGGCAATCTTCCAACGGTGTATGATGGCCATCTTTCACGACTTGATCGAAGAGGTTATGGAGGTATTCATGGACGACTTCTCCGTATTTGGTAGCACTTAAGATATTTGTCTGCAGAATCTAGCTACCGTTCTAGAGAGATGCATCGAGACCAACCTATGCCTCAATTGGGAGAAGTGTCATTTCATGGTTCGAGAAGGAATTGTGCTGGGATACAGGATATTTGCCGAGGGATTAGAGGTGGATAGAGCTAAAGTGGCGCCAATTGAAAAGATGCCACCACCATCAAATTTCAAAGGGGACAGAAGTTTCCTTGGACACGCTGGATTCTACAGGAGGTTCCTCAAAGACTTCTCAAAGATCTCCAGACCACTTTGCAACCTGTTAGAGAAGGACATGTCCTTCGTGTTTGATGAGGAGTCTCTGCAGGCTTTCGAGAAACTAAAGAAGGCCTTGGTGACTGCAACGGTCCTTACATCACCAAATTGGGGATAGTCGTTCATCTTGATGTGCGAAGCAAGCGATTTTTCAGTGGGGGCGATTCTGGGGCAGCTGAAGAGGAAAATCTTTCATGTCATCCACTATGCCAACAAAAGCATGAACTCAGCGCAGTGTAACTACACCACCACTAAAAAGGAAATGCTCGTGGTGGTCTATGCATTCGACAAGTTTAGGTCCTATCTGGTTCGAAAACAGTCGTCTACACGGACCATGCCGCCATCAGATATCTGTTCGCAAAGCAGGATGTCAAGCCCCACCTCATCAGATGGATCCTGCTGCTACAGGAATTTGACTTGGAGATCAAAGATAGGAAGGGAAGTGAGAACGTGATCGCAGATCACTTATCATGGTTGGAACAGCCAATCGAAGGGGATGATCGACAGGTGCAGATACTAGAGACCTTTCCCGACGAGCAGATTTATGCCTTGCAGGATCTGTGAGAGACATATGAGTCGAAGACACTATGGTATGCTGACTATGCTAATTACCTGGTGACTGGCGTCGTTCCACCATACTCCTCCCCATATGCGAAGAAGAAATTCTTGCATGATGTTAGATTCTACTATTGGGAGGACCCCTAACTATGGCGAAGATGTGCAGACGGAATTATTCGCCGATGTGTTCCCCAGTCAAAGTGGCGGCAGATCTACAAGGCGTGCCACTCTTCTCCTAGCGGCGATCACCACTCAGCCAACCGAACCGCCTTCAAGATCTTGGCAAGCGGGTTCTACTGGCCGTCGATCCACGAGACCTGCCATGGATGGATTACGGGTTGTGATCGTTGCCAGCGGACCAAAAACATCTCGCGAAGGCATGAGATGCCTCAGATTTTTAGTCATAAAAGTTGAAATATTTGACGTCTGGGGGATAGATTTAATGGGACCCTTTCCGCCTTCCCATGGTTTCTCTTATATTCTGCTAGCAATAGATTATGTATCACGACGGGTGAAAGCCATCCCGACGGCCATGAATGATTCCAAGGTCGTCGTTAACTTCCTACAAAAGTTGGTAACAAGATTTGGGATGCCTAGAGCTCTGGTGAGCGACGGGGGGTCTCACTTTTGCAACAAGTTACTAACTTCCTTACTCGCAAGATACGGAGTCAAGCATCGAGTCACCACACCGTATCATCCTCAAGGGAAGGGTCTGACTGAGCTATCTGATCGAGAAATCAAGCAGATTTTAGAGAAGACGATGAAGCAAAGGAAGGATTGGGTTGTGAAGCTCGATGATGCATTGTGGACATATCGCACTACCTACAAGACACCTATTAGGACATCCCCCTATCAACTGGTATTTGGGAAATCCTGTCACCTCCCCGTTGAGATGGAGCATAAGGCATGGAGAGCAATAAAGGAGCTTAACTTGGATTGGAAGTTGGCTGCTGCTGATCGAGTCGTGGCGCTGAATGAGCTCGAGGATTTCAGGGATGAGGCATATGAGTACAATATCATCTACAAGAAGCGCGCTAAGATATTTCACGACAAAGGAATTCATCAGTTGGTCTTCAACTCTGATGATAAAGTTCTTCGCTTCAATCCCCACCTCTTTTTTATGCCTGGAAAGCTGCAATCAAAATGGACCGGTTCGTACACCGTGGTCTGCCAATTTCCGAATGGCGTGGTAGAATTAGTCAGTCAAGACGGCAGAACTTTCAAAGTCAATGGGCAAAGACTAAAAGTGTATTACACACCACTTCAGATTGGTGTCGTAGAGGTATATTACTTAGATCGCCCATGAGGTAAGGTACCGTCGAGCTAAGCGACGTAAAACCAAGCACTTGTTAGGAGGTAGCCTAACGATATATCCGCTTTCAGTCTTTATTTTTATTATTTTCATTTGGATTTTTGAACTTTCCCAGTTGAACAATGAATTATTGAGTGTTGCATTAAATTTTTTGTACGAGTTTTTGTCCAAAAAGCAAATTACTGTCGATTTTGACCGACATAGACCCGTGTCAATCGAAGTCGACAACTCAGGGACGAGCAATTTTTCGCTCAACTTCAATCGACGCAGACCTGCATCGGTCAAAGTCGAGCTGACAGACGTGCGACGGGCAGGTATGTTTTTAAATTTAAAAACCCTTCCCCTCCCTCACTTCACACACGATACAAAACACTCCCAAATACAAAAACCCCTTCATTCCCTCACCTTCAAGCGCCGATTCTAAGCAATTTATGACTTCTAAACACCTTCTCTTTCGCATTTAACATGGTTTTTGGATTTTGTTCTTGATTTGGAGTACTTTGAACCGTTGAACTCGTGTATTTTAGCTTGGTCGCTCCTAGGGTCTAAATTTGATTTCCATGCTTCAATTCGATATGGGTTAGATGTTTAGTCGATTTATATCCTTGCTTTGTCTCGATTTCAAACTTGATTGAGTTGGTGATTTTGGAAGTTGGTGATTTTCTATTTTCTTTGTGATTTTATTTTTGGCCAAATTGATAAACCTTTGAGTTGGGGAAAATCATGATTGATTCTTGCTCATATTAGGTGTGCATTGCTCGTTTGTTATGTCAAATTCAAATGGGTATGTGCTTAGCGGGGGGAATTGTGAATTTTTGTTGGGATTTTGTGATGATTTGCATTGTGAAGTTGAGGTTTGGTGCTGTTTGCAATTGCCCTTATGTTTTCTAATATAATTTAGTGCCCGAGTTTAACACAATGGTGTCAAAGATAGAAAACACAAAAGTTTGACACACGCAAAACAGAGTAGTTTAACACACGCAGAAGCTAAAGAGTTTGACACAGCGGAATTAATTGTTCGAAGGTTTATAAATCATAAACCCTGGAGAGCCACACGGCAAATAGTTTTCACTTTTCAAACCAAGGTTTTTACAAGTGAAGAACAAAATACTAAACAAGATAGAAATTTTCCTAAGTTCACTCCTTAGAAAAATTCCTACGAAAACAATCAAACACAAAAACACACGATACAACCCAAATGTTCCTCCACCGTAGGATTCACTCTCCGGAGATGGATTCCACAACTTGATTGTAGTCTTCGTGCACTTGATGAAAGATTGGAGAAAGACAATTCAGCCTAGAGAACTCGTATGGATGTGTCTTACCTCTGAAAAACTAAGTCTCTAGTCTTATTCGTCTCTTATTTATAGAACTTGGAGCACACGAGCACTTCTTCCACTACTTGGCAATGGATCGAGTCTTCTTCCACCTCTTTACCTGTTCATACACCAAAAATGAACTCCCACTAACTCACGTGGGGGTTAGATAAAGATGTAGAGGTGCTCCCTATTATTTAGGAACTACAATAACTTCCTAGAATAAAAATATAAATGATATAATTAATAATATATACTTAATAAAGATAATATATTCGAAACCTAATAAATAGGACCTGTAAAAACGTCATTAAACAAATAAATATAAGTTTCCTATAAAATAGGAGTTAGTTGTAACAAACAGATTCGGAACTTTGATATTTAAGAGTCAAAGTTGTAAGCATATAAGGTTTGACATTAACCTGTCAATGCGAGTAAGTTTGACAACCGTGTGTCAAACTTACATATTCGCATATTCGTACTTCACAATCTCCCCCGTAAGCTTATCCGACCTGTTATCATTCCATATGGATCATCCATAACAAAAAAAGCATTCATTGCCACAAATCCATATGGTGCAACCATAATAAAAGCAATAAAAAATGGATCAACCATAAGCAAAACAAACCATTGCATAAGCAAAAACAATGATTACAGGGTTTGTAATGAACTCCCCCTGAATCATAAATATTCAGTAGCAAATAAAACATCAAAAACATAAAAAATTGTTTTAGGGGGTCAGAGCAGCATTCCAACATCTTTGGCAGCTTCCACCCAAGTTCTCCCCCTGAATGGTACAGGTAGGAAAGCTTACTCCAGATCCTGCAGCAGCTTCAGAGCTTGCTTGATAAGCCGCTTGGCTTGATTAAGCTTTGAAGTGTGATCTTGAGCAGAAGAACCAGCATCCACATCTTCGTCCTCGGATGTGTCACTCAGCACATAGGGCAAGTCTTTGACCCTTGTGTCTCCCTTTCTGGTCAGAGATTGCTCAAACGGCAAAGGAAAAGGGTCAGACTGCAGTTCTTCGTCGATCGGAGTGACTCCTTGAGAAATGATTAGCGCATGTAGAAGGCAAGGATGCGGTAGATATGTGGTATCCGACTTTGACACTGCACGAAAAATGTTAGTAAATACTGCTTGGCCAAAGTTGAAGGGTAGGCGAGTCCCAACCCTGTAAAGAAGTTCAGCTTGCTCCCGGGAAACCACGGACATGTTCTTGTTGGGCAGCTAATTATGCACACAAATTTTGAACAGTGCAACATACTTCGAGGTCAGAGTTGAAATCGGCATCCTGGCAACCCAAGTCTTGTGTTTTCCCCCGGTTAGTTCTTCAGCCAACTCCTTTTCAGCAGACATTGACAAGGCTTCAATAGTCTCAGACTTCAACTCAAGGAAGGCATTAATAGAATTGGGATCAAACTTAATAACCTTCCCTCTAACAAAGGATTTCCCAAACTTGTGTTTGTCAGACTGAAACACCTCATCTTTCAGCATGTTGGCAAATAATTCAAGAACTAAAGTAGGGCTAAACGAAGTAAAGTCAGTCACAGTTTTGAGAAGCCCCCTTTTTCTAAGAAGAAATTCTAACCCAAACTTCAAAAACATAGCACTATCCATCATTTTCTCAATTTTGAATTCTCTCTTAGAGTAAAGCACCTTAAGTGATTTAGCTAAACAGTGATAGTACTTCTCAGAGAATGAGCGACCAACATCATAATCAGAGTCTTCGTCAGAGGAGGAGGACAGAGTACCTTTTCCTTTCTGGGATGAGGGTTCCAAAGACTCGGATTGCTCGACTTTTGGCTTCTTTGACGGCTTGGTCTCGGATCGTTCAGACGAGATTGACTTGGCTTGACGTTTAGTGGACTTTGACACAGACTTTTTGGGTTTTGACTTGGTTTTCTTGACAGAGGTTGCTCCTTCAGAACTTTTCCTTTTTGTTTCTCGTTGCTCTCTGCTGGAGTCAGCTTGTTCAGTTTCTTGAGGATCGGCCTTGAAGTCTTCGTCACCGGAGCTGTCTAGTTCATCAGACTCAAAGTCTGACATAACGGTGTCAGACTTCACGGGCTGTTCCTGCACATCAGCATCTTTAGAAAAATCATGAGAGGTATCGGTGAGGCTCCTTTTGAATTTTCTTGGCTTCACTTTCTTTCGGCGAGTGGCAGCGTGCTTTTGGTACTTCTTCTTCAGGATTTCTACGAAAATTCGTCCGGACCTTCTCTCCGGTTGCTTTCCCTCAATTTGTTGAACGGCATCAGAGAGCGCGTACCGTAGAGACGGCTCATGTACAACCTCGGAAAGGTTCACTCCAACAGATGACAGAGGAAGATCTTGGAAGGGTTTAGAGGATTGAGCGGTTGAATCTGGTTGGAGGAAGGGCTCCTTCAAAATCCTTTATGTTTCTTCGTCAAAGGCCTTGTCAGACTCTTCGATTGAGGGTTTGGGAGGAGAGGCGTGTTCTTTCGGCTCGGGTTCAGAGGCGAGAGAGGGTGTTGGTTCAGTAGGTGGATGAGAGATTTCAGTAGGGTGAGAGAGTGGAGGTTCGGTGATGATTTGAGAAGTGGTTGCGGCGGAAGTAGGTGGTGGTGTTATTTCAGAGGTTGTCGGAGGCGTGGTTAGAGTTTCAGAGGAGGGAGGAATTGATGTACCTTCCATGACGGTTGGAGAGGCGGAGGACTTGGAAGCTTTCTCCATTTGGCTTTCGAGAAGGCGTTGGGGAGTTTTGGCTCCGTCCGGTGAGGCTAGAGTTTTGGCAATGAGGTCTTGAAGATTTTTATCGGCCATGGTGGTTAATTGAGAGAGATGAGAGGTTTCAGAGAGAGGGGGAATGTGAGAGAGTTGAGTGAGTTGTGTGAGAGAGAGAAGATGAACGGTTGTGTGGAGGAGAGATAGCTTTGGAGAGTGTGGGTGATTGATGTGAATAGTGTTCCTACAGGGTATTTTAGTAGAGAGAGGGGGTGAAACAAAATAACAATAACACCTAAAATTAAGGAATTCAAATTTAATCAAAGATAATGCAAAAATCTAGAAAACAAACTCCTAAAACTTAGGTAAATATCAAATTAAATCAGATTCGGTTAATTTAGAATTTTAAAAAACCTTAAAATTCGCAACAACTAAAAAAAACTAATAGAGAAAATCAAATTAAGCTCGAAAAGATTTAAAATATGATGACTGCTACCAAGTTTGATACTGAGGTGTCAAAGTTACAAAGTGTCGATAAAAAATAATCTCATTAATCCTTCCACAAAGATTGTGTGCCTAATCACGTCCAATCTTTAGTACTAAATGAGATACAAAAGAAATAGCCCATTCATTTCACAAATAAACTTTGATTCCACATGGTCATAGTTCTAACAACTTTCTGTCCATAGTACTTCCAGTTAATTTGAAAAACAAATAGATCACAATCACCATGTTTAATAACTTTGAGATCTCACTCTTGTATCTCTCAGTTTTATAACATGAAAATAACTAATCGACAAAAAGAACAAACTTTAACAACACAGTGTCAAAGATTGGTGAGCAGTCACATATAGTCAAACCATTAGGCAGGGGGGTTACACATGCCTAGAGATTTTCTCAAATATGAGAATCTCTCTAAGTCAAGAGCTTTAGTAAATATATCTGCTATTTGTTCTTTCGTTGAGACAAACTTTAAAGTAATTAAACATTTTTCAACCAAATCACGTATAAAGTGGTGTCTTATGTCAATGTGCTTTGTGCGTGAGTGTTGGACAGGATTTTTAGCAATTTCTATCGCACTAGCATTATCACATAAGAGTTTCAGTAGGCAAACCATAGTCTTCTAACATTTGTCTCATCCAAAGTAGTTGAGTGCACCCACTGGCTGCTGAGATATATTCAGCTTCAGCCGTGGATAGTGAGATGCAATTCTATTTCTTGCTTGACCATGACACCAAGTTTGCACCTATCAGAAAACCTCCACCACTTGTGCTTTTCCTATCGTCCACGTCACCTGCCCAGTCTGCGTTACTATATCCTGTAATGTTAGTGCCAGACTGTTTTGTACACCAAAGTCCCAAATTAGGAGTGCCAGAGATATATCGAATAATGCTTTTAACAGCTTTTAAGTGTGACTCCTTGGGGTCAGACTGGTACCTAGCACATACACCAACACTAAACAAAATATCTGGACGACTAGCAGACAAATATAAGAAACTTCCTATCATGCTACGGTAAAGAGTTGGTTCGACTTTGACACCAGAACTGTCTCTACATAATTTATCACTACTACCCATGGGAGTTTTCATATGTTTAGCACTATCGAATCCAAATCTCTTAACAATTCCTAAAGCATACTTAAACTGAGATATAAAGACTCCATCTTTTCGTTGCATAATTTGTAAACCTAAAAAATAATTTAATTCGCCTACCATGCTCATTTGAAACATGTTTGACATGTTGGTGACAAACTAATCGACAAGTTTGACATCAGAAGCACCAAAAACAATATCATCCACATAAATTTGGGCTATAATGAAATTATTTCCTAAATGTCTAACAAAGAGGGTTTTATCAGCATTACCTCTTACAAACCTTAAATCCAACAGAAATTCGGTAAGCCTAGCATACCATACGCGTGGGGCTTACTTTAAGCCGTAGAGGGCCTTTTTGAGCTTGTAGACATGATCGGGCTTTGACAAATCCTCAAACCCTTTAGGTTGCTCAACATAAGCTTCCTCTTCCAGAATCCCATTCAGTAAGGTGCTTTTAACATCCATTTGATAAAGAGAGAAGTCAGCAGCACGCGCAATGGCTATCAGGAGACGGATTGACTCCAATCTTGCCACAGGAGCAAACGTTTCGTCAAAGTCAATGCCTTCAACTTGCGTATACCCCTGAGCAACTAATCTTGACTTGTTTCTCACAACATTTCCCTTTTCATATGTCTTATTTTTGAATATCCACTTGGTTCCAATAACATTTTTATCATCCGGTCTTGGAACCAGCTCCCAGACATCATTATACTCGAATTGACTGAGTTCTTCTTGCATTGACTTGATCCAAAATTCATCTGCAAGAGCTTCTTTGACATTCTTGGGTTCAGTTAGAGATAAATAACAAGCAGAGTGTAGGAGATTAAACCTTGATGACAAACACACCGATCTAACCATCTCTCGGTAATTGACAGGGTCTTTCTTCCTTGTTTGGATTCCCTCTGTCACGCTTCCTATTACCTGAGATGTTGGATGATCCTTCCTTATTCTGAGAGGAGGATCCCTTCTTTCATGGTTTGACACTGGGGTGTCAGAGTGCTCATCTGTGTCAAAGCTTGGAGAAGTTTGACTCCTGGTAGGTTGATCACTAGGTGACTCTTTAGTGGTTGACGGTTCTTCAGAACTTTCAATTAGATGAGATGCATCTAATTCATCGATCTTCTCAATCAGAGAGCCAGCTTCGTCAAACACAATATTAACTGACTCCTGGATTGTTTGAGTGTCAAGGTTGTAGACTCGATAGGCTCGGCTGTTGCTAACATACCCAAGGAATAGGGCTTTACTGCTCCTTGTGTCCAGTTTGGTAAGATAATCCCTGTCGTTCAACACAAAACACAGACAACCAAAGACATGTAAGTACTTTAGGTTGGGTTTCTTACCATTAAGAATCTCATAAGGTAAGGTCTTTGTTCCAGGCCGGAGATAGACCCTGTTGATCAGATGGCATGCAGTGTTTACAGCTTCAGCCCACAACCTTTTGGAAAGGTTCTTTGAGTTTAACATGACTCGAACCATTTCCTGAAGTGTTCGATTCTTTCTCTCCACCACTCCGTTCTGTTGTGGTGTCTTGGGTGCTGAGAACTCATGAGAAATGCCCTTTCTTTCACAAAATTGGTTGAAGCTTTCGTTTTCAAATTCTCTCCCATGGTCAGTTCGAATTCGTATGACACTGGAGTGATAGTGTTTCTTGAATTTCTTGTATAGCTTCTTGGAGTGAATTCCACCCACGTGAATCTTGAGAAATCATCAGTACATACTAACACATATCTTTTCCGACCTATACTTTCAACTTCAATAGGTCCCATCAAATCCATGTGAAGTAATTTAAAACATGTGCTTGTGTTAACAGAATCAGTGACAGGATGAGATGTACGAACATGTTTACCTTTTGTACATGGACCACAAACTTTGTCAGGGTTAAACTCCAGGTTTGGAACTCCTTTGACTGCATCAGCTTTAAGAAGTTTCTGAATGCAATGTGTACTTGCATGTCCCATCTTCTGGTGCCATAGTTCAGCTTCATCAGGCTTTGACACCAGGCATATTCCTTCTTGTTCAGCTTGATAGCAGTTGTCAGAGGATCGACTACCAAACATAACACACTTGTTAGTTTTATCGTATACCTCACAAACGTCCTTGTCAAATTTGACAACCATCCCATCATCGCACAGCTGACTTATGCTGATCAGATTGGTGGTTAGACCTTCCACATACAACACATGTTGAAGTTTTGGAAAGTCTGGCACGTTCAGGGTTCCTTTGCCTGTAATTTTTCCTTTAGCTCCTCCTCTATATGTAACATAACCACCGCAGATTTCTGAGTAGTCTGATAAACATGATCGATCGCCTGTTATATGTCTGGAGCAGCCACTGTCAAAGTACCATGTACCTGCAATGTTAGTCTTTAACGAAGTATACACAACAAAACAATTTGAACCTTTTTTCAGGTTTTCATCCGCAATTCTTTTTCTGCAGAAAGGCTTGATGTGACATGCCTTGTTACAGTAATGACATACATACTTCTTTGACTTTTCCTTCTCGTTTGGCACTCTGGTGTCAGACTCCCCCTTTGTAAATTTGATCATGTTCTGAGGATCAAAAAGATTAGAATTGGGAGTTGGTTGATCTTCATACCCAAGTCCACTTCCATTAGATGTCTTAGTGGTAAGGATCTCATCAAGAGTGTCTCGTCGTCGATTGATTTTGTCAAAAACAGAATCAGCTTCCTTCAACTTATCCTTCAGATGACTGACATCTTTGTCCCTCCGAGTGAGAAGAACTTCTAACCTCATAAGTTGTCTTCTTAAGGACTGATTCTCTTCTTTAAGTCTTTCAATTTTGTGACTTTGTTCATCACATCTTCTATCCACAATGTTAAAGAGATCACTCACTTTCTCCATCTCTTTTGGAGAAGTGACAAAGTTTCCATCTTCCTCATTTCTTTGACCTGAAACACACTCAGACATTGACACGTCAGAGTTAGATGCATTATACCAGTTTCTGGTGTCACCACATGGTACGATAGTGAGATCACTTACATCTTCCTTGCTTTCGGACTCTTCAGTGTTGTCCACCTCCATCAGGTCATCTTCATTGAGCTCCTCAATCCTAACATATAACACAACCTACTCATCCTCATCCTCATCAGTGTCAGAGTCATCACTGAGGATGGTGTTAAAGTTTATCTTCTTTCTTCTTAGAACAGTTGGACATTCATTAGCAAAATGACCCATTCCAGAACACCCATGACACTTGATATTATCAAATGTAGAACTTTCTGAAAAAGGATTAATACCATTTTTTGCGTATTTATCACTCTTACGTGAGGATGTGGTTGAGTTACTTGAAGCACTTGAAGGTACGGAGGTTGTAGTCTTGAACCTTCTTGAGCTATAATCACCTTTTCCTTTCTTCATGGATCTCATGAATTTGTTGAACTTTTTCATTAAGAGTACCAGATTCGGATGGTCCTCATCTAGCAATTCATCGTCTGACACCTCGAGGTCAAACTTTGATGGATTTGACACACTTTCAACTGGTTCTTTTCCAGCACGAAGTGCAATACTTTTGCCTCTGTAAACCTGTTTTTGTTCATTCAAATTCATTTCAAACGTGGTAAGTATGCTTACCAATTCACCAATCTCTAGTTTTTCCAAGTCTTTGGCCTCTTCAATGGCAGAAATTTTGTAATTGAATCTTTCAGGTAGAGATCTAAGCATCTTGCTAACAAGTCTTTCATTGCTAATTGGTTCTTCGAGTGCAAGAGCTTCATTTGCCATGGTCACCATCTTTTCAAAGTATTCGGTGATGGTTTCGTCCTCGGCCATGCGGAGATTCTCAAACTTGGTAGTGAGGAGTCTCATTTTTGTCTTTCGCACACTGGCTGACCCTTCGCATTTGGCTTGAAGAATAATCAGGCATCTTTTTCTTCCAAGCAACTTGATATTAACCTAGCACAACCAATATCAACAGACATAAAAATTGCATTAAGGGCTTTAGCATTGCAGTTTGACAACATTCGTTCCTCATTCGACCATTTTCCTTTTTCTTTCGGAATCGTGACAGTCTTTGTTGCATCTTCAGGATCTGGAATTTCTTCCTTTGGAGGTGTCCATCCTTCCAGCAATGCAGCCCAAGCTCTCTCATCAACAGCTTTGATGTATATTCGCATACGGGTTTTCCACATGCTATAGTTAGTCCCATTGCAATCCAACACTGGAGGACGGGCTGGCACACTCAACATATCCATTGTGAAAAACTGCACTCAGGAAAGAAACTACTTAGTTCGTCAAGTAGAGGCTCGTGACGCCAATTGATATAATTTAGTGCCCAAGTTTAACACAATGATGTCAAAGATAGAAAACAAAAAAGTTTGACACACGCAAAACAAAGTAGTTTAACACACGCGCAAGATAAAGAGTTTGACACAGCGAAATTAATTGTTCGAAGGTTTATAAATCATAAACCCTCGAGAGCCACACGACAAATAGTTTTCACTTTTCAAACCAAGGTTCTTACAAGTGAAGAACAAAATACTAAACAAGATAGAAATTTTCCTAAGTTCACTCCTTAGAAAAATTCCTACGAAAACAATCAAACACAAAAACACACGATACAACCCAAATGTTCCTCCACCGTAGGATTCACTCTCCGGAGATGGATTCCACAACTCGATTGTAGTCTTCGTGCGCTTGATAAAAGATTGAAGAAAGACGATTCAGCCTAGAGAACTCGTATAGATGTGTCTAACCTCTGAAAAACTAAGTCTCTAGTCTTCTTCGTCTCTTATTTATAAAACTTGGAGCACACGAGCACTTCTTCCACTACTTGGCAATAGATCGTGTCTTCTTCCACGTCTTTACCTGTTCATACACCAAAAATGAACTCCCACTAACTCACATGGGGGTTAGATAAAGATGTAGAGGTGCTCCCTATTATTTAGGAACTAGAATAACTTCCTAGAATAAAATTGCGATGACAACCTTGCCCCCTTCCATGGGTCAAACGAATAGTCTCCACTATACGGCTCATACTCAATTTCTTGATGTCTCCTCCAATGATTTTCCAGAGTATATATATCTCTTTCATATTCATCACCTTTTCTCTCGAATTCACACATCAACCTCTCCATTTTTTCTTGCATCGAAGCCATTTGATCTCGTAACGTTTCTATCTCACTCTTTTCTCTCACTGTTTCCACTGCCTTATGTTCCATTCTTCTTCTTGGCCATTGACTACTATTATTAGCTATCCGCTCGGTCAAACTCCACGCTTCATTCTCTTCCAAATCAAGAAACACTCCTTCGAACGATGCATCCAACAACATCTTCGTCTCATAATCTAATCCTCCATAAAATTGATAGATTTGCTGGCTACAGGAGAGATCATGCCTAGGACATTTCCGGAGAAGCTCTCAGAACCGATCCCAAGCTTCATAAAGAGGTTCATCGTACTTTTGCCCAAACGATGTTATATCAGCCCTTCTCTTCAAAGTCAAACTTGGTGGAAAAAACTTGAATAGAAACTTTTCTCTTAGTTCTTCCCAAGTGGCAATATTCGACTTGTCTAAACCTTCGAACCAATTCCTCGCCGAGTCCCTCAAGGAAAATGAAAATAACCGCAGCCTTATTTGATCTTGGGGAACTTGGTTGATCTTTATAGTATCTGTAATCTCCAAAAATCTAGATATATGAACATTCGGATCCTCGGTTGCATGTTCCCCAAACTTATTGTTCTGTATCATTTGGACCAACTGTGGTTTTATCTCAAATTGCGAGGCATTTACTCCTAACCGAAAACCTCCAATCATCGGTTCCCCTTGAGGTCGAAAAAGGTTTTGAAGTGGTCTACGAGGACCATTCCTCTCATTTAGTATAGCTTTCATCAACTCAATCTGTCTTTCTAACTCTTCAATCCTAACCGTATCCTCTCATTGATAAGCCATTTCCAAATCAATCTCAATATTTCCTTGCCTTTGTTGTAATTTCCTCTCCAAAAGCTCACGAGCTTTTGACCTCGTTATCATAAACAACCTACAAACTCCACAAAAGAACTCAATTACCAAACCAAAACAAATTGATTAAACAAAGGAAAAACAACTATCAAACAATAAGCAAAAAGCAAAAAGTTCACACAAGCAATTAATCAAACACCTAGCATACAATTCTCCAAACTTTCAACAATATCTATAGACCTACTAGAAAGAACTCCCCGGCAACGGCGCCGAAAACATGATGCGGTGTAAATGTAACATTATATCATGTTAAATTTTCAATCCAAGGTTCTTTCCAATTCGCTCTATAGAATACTATTTACTAACTTTGGAAATGTTATAGCTAGGCAAAAATATATCGTTGAGTTTTTATCTAAATTCCTAATGCAAAATTAAACTTCTACAACCATACTAAAACAAGCAATCAATTTCATTGTGAATAAATTGAAATTCAACATTCAATCAATGCTCTCCACACATTGGTAAACCAAGACAAGCAAATACTCAAATGAGGTAGATAGGATGTTGAAATAAATGTAGATGTAATCCAATTAGGTTAATCATTGACGTAAACACATTTTAATCCCTAGGAGATTGAGCAATCGACCCTACACTCGTTAACCCCTTGTCACGGCGAGCTAACGGTTGATGATGCTAAGACTTGCAAACAGCTACGTTATTAAGCCTTAGACCACTCCAAATAGAACGTCAATTATTGCCCTACGACCTAGCACCGCACAGGGATTGGAACTAAAATCGTATGAATCTACACTATTCACGACGATTCCGCCCGCGTCTTGGCTGCAGCGTTCACGTCAACTACCTCCTAAATTGGCTATTACCTACAGCTAAGAGGTAAGGAACAAGTTCCAGTGCAATCCAAGCTCTCAAAGGAAAGTAAACAAACAATTATCAAACTTAATTTTCATGCATCCTTGTTCAAATCAACATCCAAATTGAATTAGAGCAACATACCTCTCAATTGTAACAATACAAAGTTGAAATCAAATACATCCATTACAATTGATAAGTAGAAAGTGAAATCTTCCCCAATTGAATTTGTTAGGTCTTGATCTACCCCCTTGGATCTTCAATTCTCCTCCAAGGATTGATGATTAGCTCCTTGATACACTAGGATTGGGATGGAATCGTGATGGAAGTTGGAATATAGGGGAACTCCTAACTAGATCTAATGTAAAAAATGGCAAAAGTCCTCCAAATAACTGAATTTCCCCCTTCTATAGACGAGCAAACAGGGCCTCGGATCGCCCGGTCGAAGTATGGCTCGCCCGGTCGAAGCTGGAAACCGCCAAATTGCTAGAAATCTTGATCTGGCTCGCCCGGTCGGATTTGGCTTGACCGAGCCATTTCTCTTTTGGCAAGGCTCGGTCGAGCAGACTCAGCTCGGCCGATCGACGCCTCTGTCTAGCTTGGCTCGGCCGGCCCTGCTTGGCTCGGCCGGTCAAGCTCTCTGTCCAGCTTGGCTCGGCCGGTCAAGCTCTCTGTCCAGCTTGGCTCGGCCGGTCGACGCCTCCAAACTCCAAACTCGTGCGATTTTCCTCCAAAACTCCACCAAAAATGCTAGTTTATGCTCAAAACCTATCCTACAACATTCAAAACACAAAAACACAAAAACACAACAAAAGGACAACAAAAACATATGATATGAGAGTAAAATGGCAGCAAACATGCACGCTCACACATCGAAAAATAGGTCATTTTACGCACATATCAGAAGCTTGTCCTCCACCCATGGATTTGGACATTCAGCTGCTCATCCAGATGCAGTCCATTGCTCGCCGGCCACTTGGCGGATGGCTTTGGAAGTTCTGGAATGGGGACTTCTTCTATCTGTCGTAGCCTGCACTAACTCATGTCACGGACTTTGAGTCCCGTGAGAATTGGTTTATGTTGATGGAGGCTCACATGGCACACACAACGGGCCCAAGGGGGCGAGGTGAGCGTACCTACCGCCTTAGGCATCGGAGTCGCCGATTGAGGCTCGATCAGTGCGTTTTGACTCCTGAGCATAAGCACGAGGAGGAGGAGCAGCGACTGCTCCGTCGACAGACCGGGCATGCAGCGGAGGACATCCCCGAGGATCAGGGACTAGGGCATTATGCTGGAGAGGGATCGAGCTCATCACAGCCCGATTGGACTCAGTTTGTGGCATTCATGCAGCAGCAGCAGTTGGCTGTGCAGCATCAGGCTTTCCAGGAGCAGCAGCAGCTGTTCATGGATCAGCAGCGCACTTCCTTCGAGGAGATCCGCACGTCTTTCAAGGAAGAGCGGGCAGTCAGTGCTTCCCACCGAGTGTCTGTGAATGCCCAGTTGCAGCACATGATTGAGCGGATGGACGACATCCAGCTCTACATTGAGCCCGTAGTTGCCTACCGTCGGCAGCAGAGACAGAGAGCTGAGGATGACACTGGTCCTTCCGACCAGTCCTGAGGTACCATTTTTTTTCATGTCTGACTTGCAAACTTTTTCAATTCTTCGAGTGAAATAAGTTTGGGGGGATGAGGACTTGAAAAAAGGAAAAATGTTTTGTTCGCTTTATTTTTTATTTTTGCATATTAGGTTTTAGGACCATCCTTGTTCTTTTGCTTCAGTGTGAACAGTTGCTCTCTGCAAGGCTTTTCACTCAAACTAGTATTTTGAACTCTTGATTTGTGGTACTAGTTCTAATCTGTAAAGTCTAGACAGTTGTTTTAGGGAAGCTTTGAACATAGGACAGTCGGAACGCATTGATTTGTTAAATTGAAAATTGATTTGTCTATCCCTTGGATGAGAATGCTTGGTTCATAATTGATCTTTCATAGATTTTGACTGATTATCTGTGTGATAGAGCAGTCGATGATAGGAGTTAATTACTTGAGAAATTGATCTTTGAAGCATGAACTGTACATGACAAATTAAGTTTAAATTGGATGATTGTGAAGAGAAACAATTGTGAACCTTGCTTGAGAGTTTGAGCTTGATTTTTCGTTTGATGTGGGACAATGTCTTAGCAATAAACTTCTAGAATTTGACAAATTTCTCTCTCGAGATTGCATTAAGTGTAGTAATAGGGGAAGATGATCATAGGCACGTTCTTTCATAAGCCTGTTGTCCATACACTAACCATCAATTTCCACTTGTAGCCTGTTTTGAGCCTTGAATTTCATTTCTTGTTTAGAATGGGTTGATGAATGGAAAGAATGAGAGTTGGAACTTTGGGTAGTTCGAAAGTGATGTAAGAATGAGAATGGTATAATGTGTTGTTGGGAATTAAAAATGTGTGTTGAATGTGCTTAATTGATGAAGAGTCCCATGAGTAGAAAAAAGGGAACAAACGAGTGAGTTCATTTGAATCTTAGAAATAAGGGGACTCTGGAGAAAAAAAAAAGAGAAGAAGGGAAGAAAAAGGAGTATGATTGGTTGGGTTTTGGAATATTGAAAACTTTGAGCCACTTAGCCAAATATACCCTACCTTCTAGGTCAGCCACATTACAACCCAAACAAAGACCTATATGATTCCTTGAAAAGCTACGCTATATAGCGGTGGAGAGAGGAGAAATTAGTCAAACATATGGTAAGTTGAACTATAACTTTGAGGTGAGGAAAAGAAAGAGATCAAACCCTATTAAACAATTAAGAAATGAGTGCAAACACTTTCCGGTGAGGTTTCTCTTCAAATAATCTGATAATCTAAACAATATCTTGACTGTATGATTTATGTGAATAAGTGAAATTTGGAGAGTAGGAGACTTGTGAGGCATTGCACGCTCGTAGCTGCATTTAATTTGAATTCATATCTTTGAATTAATCGAGGCGTCAAGTTTGGGGGAGTTGATAATTTCGTATTTTCACAAACTTATCAATGTGTTTCTTTAGTATTTTCGTGTCTTTTTAGTACTTTAGTCAATTTTGCATGCATGATAGGGCTATTGCACGTAAGATGCTCGTCATGGTGTGTTTTGCAAGTTTTTGGGATGAAAAATGACTAAGGAAGAAGTGAAGCCCCGAGGAAGGAGTCTCGACTTCGACCGACGCAGACCAGCGTCGATCGAAGTCGAGGGCAGCAAGCAATCGGTGTGAAAGGCTCGACCTCAATCGATGCCGATGTACGTCGATCGAAGTCGACAAGAATTCAAAGATCGACAAAGAGGTCAATCCGAATTTCCATGTTGACCGACGTGCATCCTCATCGGTCGATGTCGACTTGTTTTTGGCGGATTTTCCTTATTCTGAAGATAGATTTGTATCTCAAATCCCAAACCTATCAGGATACATCCAAGACAACTATAAAAAGCTCTATCTTGGTCGAAAATTAGAGAGTTAGATTTTAGATTTCATTAGAGAAAACAGTATTTTAGTATTTTTTTTGTTTGCATTCAAAGATTGTGGCAACAACTCAAGATCATTCAGAATTCAAGTTCTTATTTATGCAAGACTATTTCAGGTTTTATCTTTTTATGTTAATTCATATGATGTATTTGCATAGCTAAATCCTCTGTAGATTCTAGGGATTCAAATATTATGTCTGTGTATGATTGAATTAAATTAATTGTCTTTTTGATTCGTAGTCTATGAAAACTAGAACTTTTTACAATTTTGATTTACTGGCCATAAGTTAGGATTAATATTAGTTGAAATTTAGAGACTCAAAAGGTAATGAATTTCAATGGATCAAGGTTTTCATATTACAAATTGTTTTCTTATCTTAAAGGAGGGAATCAACTGTAGGAACAAATCTGTAGATCCTTTAGGAGTTAATTATATTTTCTCAAGACCGAAAGGGGTAGAGTAAATTAATTAATCAACTTTGTGAATTGTCCTCAACATAAATTCATAATATTTTCCCTGATGTTCCACTACGAAGAAGAATGAAAATTGGTAATTAATTGATTCATGATTATTTGTATGGCATAATAGGTAGAATACCCTAGGATCTATGCTTCTCATAATTGAAACTTTAAAATCTTCACAGTTTACTCCTTTATTTTAATGTCAGAGTTTTATCATCCAAAACCATTTTTCTACTTTCCTAACCACTATTCCAAAAACGATCGAATTAGTACTTAAGGTTTTTTCGTTACTTCACTCCTTTAGGTTCGATAATTTTATTTGTCGCTATATTATTAGCTCTGTTAAGTCGCTAGTGAAATAATTTTAGCGATCAAAATACTAGACATATTTCAAAACTTGTTGTACCTGTTTCTTCTTCTTTGTCTATCCTTGGTAAACATCTAAATCTAAGCACATCACGATACGTAGATATCCAGTTGCTCAAAATGTATATATGAATGCTTGATTAATGATGTTGGTGGATTTTTTTATGAAGTGTTGCAGAATGTTCATGTGGAGTTGCAAGAGATTGAGAATCATGATAGGAGCAGATGCAAGAGGATTGAGTAATTCAAGAAGAATGTAAAATGTAATTTTGAGAATAATGTAAATTGTAACTTGAAGAATAATTTTATTGTCATTTTATATTGTTCATATTTGAGCTTTGATAATTTAAAATTTAATAAATTGTTCATTTTTATAGGATTTTTAAATTGAAAAATAAATAAAAATTAAAAAATATAGACTACACGAAAATTTGTGTAGTCTATAATGAAATACGAAATACTACAAGGTGATAGACTATGCGGATTTTTGCATAGTATATACGGAGATAGACTACGCAACTATCCGCATCGTCTATACTGAGATAGACTACGCGACACTCGCGTAGTCTATCTCAGTATAGACGATGCGGATAGTCGCGTAGTCTATCAACTTATTCAAATAGACTACACATGCATAGACTACGCGGAATAGCGTAATAGTCCGCGTAGTGTATAACCTGATTTCTTATAGTGCATATGCTCATGTGTTGGAAGAAAAAAGGACCAAGCCCGACGATTGAAGTGAAAGACTCATCTTTATTGGCTAAGATTCAAGTTTAAAAGGTTATCGCCTCTACAATCCGTTGAATGGTAAAATCATTATTAATCTTGATGTTTTTTATGAAGCTGCTTTGTGGGATTGGAATACACACGAGGAGGAATGTGACTTCCTTTCATACCTTAAACAAATGATGAGATTGAGCCAACTATGGGAGGAATAGGTGAAGCTTTGCCCATTCTAGAATCACCTCATTTGGGCCCGATTGCAAATAATGAAACGTCTAGTGATTTAGAGAACGAGATAGGTCCAAGAGGAACTCAAAGCCTACAAGAGCTTTATGAGGTAAATGAGAATCAAAATGATATAATATTATATTGTCTTTTTGGTGATTGTGAGCCCATTAGTCTCGAAGAAGCCATTGTACACAAAAAATGAAAGAATGCAATGGATGAAGAAATTCAAGCAATAGAGAAAAACAACAAATAGGAGTTGACCAAGCTTCCAAAAGGGCATAGCCTATAGGAGTGAAATGGGCGATGTTGAAAGGTACAAGACAAGACTAGTGGTGAAATAGACAACGATATGGCATCGACTATGACGAGGTATTTGGCCCTGTTGTTCATCTTGAAACTATTCATTTGATATTAACTTTGGCAACCCAAAATCATTGGAAGGTACATGAAATTGGTGTTAAATCGACATTCTTGAACGGAACTCTTGATGAGGCGACCTATGTGGAGCAACTATTGGGTTATGAAATTAAGAGTGAAAACACAAAGTATTGCGACTGAAGAAGGCTCTTTATGGTTTGAAGCAAGCACCAAGAGCCTTGAACTCAAAGATTGACAAGTACTTTCAAGAAAAGAAGTACATGAAATGTCCATATGATCATGCCCTCCACATCAAAATATAAGTTGATAGTAAATCATTTGTCTATATGTTGATGATTTAGTATTTACCGGAAACAATCCTAGTATGTTTGATGAGTTCAAAAAGGATATGGCTGAGGAGTTTAAAATGACAAATAATGGCCTCATGATTTACTATCTCTGTATTGAGGTTAAACAAGGAGAAAATTAGATTTTTATATCTCAAGAGGGCTATGCTAAAGAATTGCTGAAAAAGTTTATCTTGTAGGAACACCAATAGAATGTGGAACCAAGACCACAAAGCAAGATGGAGGAGAGAAGGTAGGTTCTGCACTTCTCAAAAGCTTAGTTGGAAGTCAAAGATACTTGATGTGCACAAGATCAGATATTCCTTATTTGGTTGGATGATAAGAAAAGCAATACGGTTCCGGGCCGGTTCGGCGATTCCAGATTTCAAGGCCCTGAACCGGCCCGCCTAAGCATGGTTACGGTTCTGATTTTTTACCCGGAACCACCGGTTCCGGGTCGAACCGGCGGGCCAGCCAGTGTTTTGTTTTATTTTTAAAAAATTTTAAAATGTAAATAAGAGGTTTCGAACCGATGACCTCTACAAAGTATAGAGATCATTTATCCACTAGGCTACTAGTCCTCTGTTGGAATAAACTTGATCTAAAATATATAAATTTATTACCTTTATAAATCTATTATAATTATAACGTGAAATATGTAATAACTTATAAATTATAATATACAATAATATTTAAATAAATAAATATATTGTTTTAAGTAATTACAATAATTGATAATTTAAATACTCAAATAGATTATTTTATAAATAATATTATTAGATAATATAAATAAATATATAATATGATGAAGATGCTTATTAATTATTTGATTATATAAATACATAGAAAAATTATTCATATTTCCTCAATTTAAATTATAGTTTATTATTTACTTGATAGTTTTGAAGCTCTTATAATAGTACAAATAATGCTCAACTAAAATAATATGATATATTATGCATTTTCCCAATACTTAATATTAAAATTAGTAACATTCTTACAAGTTTAGATTTATTATCTATTAATTATTAAATAATAAAATTTTAATGACATATATTACCATTTTTTATAATACATCCTTTGAGTTAAATTAGTATGTATGAAAATTGAAAATCTCTTTAATTCTTTGTGTATTCATTTTTTTTTAGTTCAATCTTTGTATTAAATCGTATACTTGTAAACTAAATATCATTCAATTAAAATGATATTCTTAAAAGTTAGTATAAATAAATATGATATATTATCTATTAATCTAAGATTTAATTTTAAGTTAGTAGCAATCTTAAAAGTTTATACTTATTATGAATTAATATATTGTTATGTGAGATATATTATAACTTATAAGATGCATAATATTTTAACATTCAATTCCATTGGTTTGAAATAATTATATTTGTCAATCATGTATCCTATTTAAGGATATTATTATTATTATTATTATTATTATTATTATTATTATTATTATTATTATTGTTGTTGTTGTTGTTGTTATTATTATTATTATTATTATTATTATTGTTATTATTATTATTATTATATAAGAAAATATTGAAAAATAAGAATTACATCTAATAATCTCGTATTTGTGGATGTTATATATTTAACAATGCATTTTCTTTTAATAATGGTGTTGTAGTTCAGTGGATTAATACTCAGGAATTATATGTGTGGTCCAGGGTTCAATCCTCTTTCATAACATCTTATATAATATTTTTAAAATTTAAAAATAAAAAATAAAAATGTTGGAACCGAACCGACGGTTCCACGGACCAAGAAATATGGAACCGGAACCGGCCTGTGTAATAACGGGTCCGGTTCTGGTTTTGAACCGTGGGCCACAGTTCTGGGCCCAAATGGCCATCTCTAAGGCAGAGTACGTTGCAACAACTTCATGCGTATGTCATACAATTAAGCTAGGAAAATTGGTGGAGTTGGAATTTCAAATGGAGGGTCCGATGGATATCTTTTTTGATAATAAGTCAGCCATCACCTTAGCAAAAAACTCAATGTTTCGTAGAAGAAACAAACACATTGATATCCGATTTCACTACATTCGAGAATGTGTTGCAAACAAAGAAGTGGAGCTTAAAAATGCCAAGCCACAAGATCAAGTGGCAGACATTTTCACAAAGTCCCTCAAGTTTGAGACTTTCGTGAAAATGAGAGATTTACTTGGTGTAACAAATCGAGTTTAAGTAGGGTGTTGAAAAATAAAATGTTTTATTTTAATTAAACTTTATTTGATGTATTTAGTTGTAGGTTACAACTTTTACTAGTTAGTGTCCTATGTGATAATGAAGATCATAGGGTTGAGGGCATTTATCTTAGTTCCTTTGATTTAATTCTGTAAGCCTATATAAAAGTATGTTTTAGTTTAATGAAAATGATCACTTCCTCCGTCTTTTCTTATCTAAAAAATATTTCTCACAATGATGTAAATATTAAAGTTAGATGAATTTGATATTTTTGAAAATAACAAAGCAGTAATAATAATTCCTTGAAGGAAGAGAGATGAACAATTTCGTAAGGCTATATACATTAGTGACCACCAAAGCTGGTTGCAAGAATAAACAAAACAAATTTTATTTTAAATAAAATGGAAAGAGTGAAAAATGTATGACCATGTTTGTCATAGTACTCTTTGGTTGCCCCATTCTCCTCTTGCCTAATACGAACATGTGTCACCATAAAAAATTTATATACTTGTAATTTAAATTATCACGTGTTATAGTTTATATTTTATTTTGTATTAGTTGCTATAATTTTATTTGTTGTATAAATTATAAATTCTTAGTACATAATAGTATATTTATCATAACTAGTTTTCCTCCCGCGCGATGCGCGGCACGTATATATTACTTCTAATAATTTCTTTAAACTATATTATAACTTATTAAATAAAATAAAATTGTAACTATTTCTTCCTATAATCAAATATATTGTAAAATTATTATTTTGAAAAGATTTATATTAATTTTAGATAATGAAATATTAGAATGTTATTGTTGGCACATGCATGATTTAGGTAAATTATAACTTGATTTCTTTTTTCTACTTTCAATTTACTATAAAAAAAAATATAAAATCTTGAAGTTTAAATGCACAAGAATTTAACTTTTATATTGGTATTATAGCTTAAATTATGCATAATATATATATATATATATATAAGAAAAATATATGGATAGAATAACTTCTCTTTAAAAACTCTTTTTAATACAAAGAAATCTCATAAAAATTTTGTTGTTTGTCATTTTAAGGTAATATTATATTTAGAAAGAGATTCAATACCAAAAATAAATAAAGATGAATCAAAAATAGTCATCTACAAATATCAATTATTTGTCCCCTACTTAGGGTAGTAGTGAAAGTATATGATCAAGAGGTCATGAGTCTGAGCTTCTCATGGATATCTGAGTATGTATGATCAAATAAATGCATTACTATTTAAAAAAATAAATCAATTATCCGTCCACTACTTGGTGTAGTTGTGAAAGCATAGGGGTGAGGAAAATCAAACATAAACCGTCAATCCAAATCGAACCGTTGGGTTTCTGGCAATTTGGATCGGTTAAACAACACATACGATTTCAATTCGGGATGGATTTTAAAAATATTTTGGGTTATTAGTTTGGTTCAATTTGGGTTCTATTACAAACGAACCGCAATCCATATACATATATAAATTATTAAATATTTTGGTATTTATTTATATTATTATATATTCTATATCTAAATAAATTGCAGTTTTTTTTTTTTACAAAATGTTGAATACAAAGTTACAAACCCAAGTTAGTAGTAACCCAACAAAACCCTACTCCAAACTCCCTCGCCCAATTGCTCACCCTTACGCTTCAGCCACTCACCTCATGCACGCTGCTCAGTCTATCTAGGCCCTTGCTCAATCCCTCACACCTACTAAATCCCTCACCCCTACTCAGCCCCTCACGCACATCGGTCTTTCTGTCTCGGCTTGTCGTCCTTGTCGCCTCACGCTACTCGCATGTTGCCAACATGCAGCCTCACGGCCCTCGCTCAATCCCTCACCCGCAATCCTACTCAGCTCCTCTCTCATGTTGCTTTTTTATTATTGTGATTTTCAGATTTTTTTAAATTTTTTTGGGGGTTTTCGGTTCAAAACAAAATTAAATTGAAACTGATGATTAAGTGCGGTCTTCATATTTTTATTCGGGCGGTTCAGGTCAAATTTTTTAAAATTTGCAGGTTTGTAGTTTTGCGGGTTCAATTCGGATTTCAAACCGAACCGCCCGTTGCTCACTCTTAAATTGAGATAAAATAATGATGAGTTTGAGCTTTCTCGGGTGCGTCTAAGTGTGAGTTTAAATTAATGTATTGTTGTTAGAAAAAGTTAATTATTAAACATATTCTTAATCTTTTGCTTAATTGCTTTAATTTAATTTAAAATATAGTGCGCTTTAGTTGTTATATATATATATATATATATATATATATATATACTATAATATACTATACTATAGTATATTATATGCATAAACAATACTTACATAAAGAATTTCATACAATAATAGTGATTTGAATTAAATAAGAATTTGTGTATTATATTTAGTTCAAGTAAATCTTCACAAAAATTTCAATTAATACACAATTGCATATGAATTGGATTTAATATTTTATTATTTCCCCTATAATATCAAGCAAGATTGTATATTATATTACTTTAGCAATTAATTATGAATGTCAACAAACACAAAAATCGTAAAGCAAGTTCAAGCCATCATGCATATTAAAGCTCTTGATGTGTTATATTTAATTTTCAAAATCTTCATTTATTATTTAATATATGAGTCAAGACTTAAACAATATAATGATAAATTGTAGTAGTACTACTACAAAATCTAAGAACTATAAAATGAGTTTTGATCAACACACCAACTTGAAATGCATTCCCAAAATTAAACAATAATAAAATAAAATATATTACTCTAGGAAAAATATGATTTCAATTTAACTGAAAACTAATATTAATATAATATCCTCAATCATTTTCTACCAAAGAATGGTTTAGTGAATCTTATCTGCAAAACAATTAGCAAATCGATAGTTAGAACATTTCCACCAAAATGCACCTACTACAATCAATACTAAAAAACTTCAAAATATTGTTTCATATCTTACCTATTGAAGACAACATGCACTCAAAATGAAATGACATACACTATTTATGCACTCCTTACATAATTTTAATATTAATTGGTCAATTGATTATGCCCTAAAATCAGCAAATAATACCAATAAGTTTTCTTTATAATTATTATTAGTTAATTGTATATCCAACAAAATAATTAATAGTAAATAATATTTTTTATAATTAATAAAAGTTATTAATAATAATTATTTTTATATTCCCAACACAATAAAAAATAATAACTAATTATACATTATTGTTACTACATGCTTTCCATATTTAATATTATGAGTGTTATATTACGTGCTTATTTGTGGTAAGTATTTTTTGGGTGATTTTTTTTTTTTTGGCGAGGGGTTTTATTTTTATGTATATATAAATTACCATATTGTGTTAGTGATTATCTTGAACATGCACTAATAAACATTTACACGACAATATAAACAATAAAATATCTTCATCATCCAACATAATATCTATCCAATAATTGGGACACAAATTACTTCATCTCATAATTATTTTGCTAGGATTTTTTTATTAGGATATGTAAATTTGATTTCATAACTAAGATAATTCATTTTCTTGAACTTTTGTTATATACCTGAACCATTTATTGTTAAATTTTAATTGCATTATTTCAGTATTTCCCATATTTTAGTAATTGTCAAATTTGTTTCAAACAATATGTTATTCGTTGTTAATTAGTTAATAATAAATTAATTCCATAATTATCTTATCTTATTTAGTCAGGTTCATTTGAGAGTTATAGATAGACATAATTATAGATATAATTTCTAGTAAGGATTCTAGCATAATTACGGGATATTGAGTATTAGTTACAAATTTCAAGACTTTTTAAATTGATTAGAAGCTTTAACTATCCAATAATTACTATATCACTCTACCTAATTGTAGAATTATTTTAGTAAAAGTTTTGTTTTCATGGGTGGTAAAAAATATTGGTTTGGGGTCATGATTTTCCTTATTGTTTTTTGTATTATATTTCAGGATTTAATTACTGAATTGTTTGAGTTCCTATTTTAATAATATTTTACCTTTTAATCTCGTACATAATCTCAGGGCAAATGTATATATTAAGACAAAGATTTAAAGAAATGTATGGTGATTAGTCATAATTTAAATATGTGATCCAAGTGAGTAAGCACCACCTTTCTCTTCATCTTCAGTCAAATAGGAACATTTTCTTTAAACAATTTCATTGTTGTTCAAATATTAAATATAGATATTAATTATTCATGTTCATATTTCTAGTTTTAGTTTTGGCAGATCTGATCATTCGAGGAGAAAATACGAAGAATAAATTTTTTGCATGTAATTTCAGCACCATGAATATAAAAATCCAAATATTACATCGAAATCAATTTAAATCACTTATAAACAAACTATTGGATACAAATATTGAAATTGATGAAAAAATACAATACAAAAATAACATCATACAATTTCTCACTTTCGACGACCAACAATATCAACAGACTGCAAAAGTCGAAAACCAAATCTATGATTTTCTCTTGAACAAAATAGTTGCCCAACTCCAACTTAAAATCGTTAATCCAATAATATTCATGAAACATTTTTTTTCGAACCTTTGAAATGTAAAACCATTTCAGTAATTTTTTGATGAGTTATAACTTATATTTATAGTGTGAGACAATGTGTAAAAGTGAATTAGTCATATTTATAGTAAAAACAAATTGTGAGGAGTTTTTAGCGTAATTAGGGATATGCCATAATGAATTGGTCCGTTGTTGCCATATGTGTTGAATTCATCCATTAATTGCTATATTGTATTTATATGATTAGCATATTTGTATTCATCCATTAATTGCTATATTGTATTCATCCATTAATTGCTATAATAATTATTAATATTAATTCTTTATATACAAATACAATGATTAATAATTATTAATTTTAAGTTATTGTATTTATATGATTAGCATATTTGTATTTAATTTCCTAATTTATTGCAAGATTATTTATGGTATGTAATTTTGGGGGGAAAAATATTTTGATGAGGGGTTTTGCTTTTAGATATATATAGATTATAGATTAAAAATATAATTTTTTTAAATTTTATATTTAAAAAGATAAATTAATATTATAATTTAAAATTAGGTTATATTGTGTCATTGATGAGAGAAATAAATATTTTATTAAATAATAGGACCAATCACTGATGAGGATAATCAAGCCATAAAATTATTGTTGGTGGAACATGGGGCTAGTTTCACGGAGAAAAATGATGAAGGTTTATGTTCCTTGGCAGAATCTGGTAGAAGAATAGCACCCCAACCAAGCCCATCAAATCTTGTTTTGATCACAATATTGTAGGAGTTATAATATGAAGGGGGAGTTCACATAATTCAAAATAAATCCAAAGACATCTATAAATGATCAATAATTAATGAGAAAAAATCTGAAATACCCCATTTCCTTATCTTACATCTAAGAAATGCCCCATCTTATGAAATCATCCAAAAAATACCCCAAAGGACATTTTTCTGACATGTTTTCGAATCTTGTTGAAAACTTTTGTGAAAAAGTTGTAAAATTCAAACCAAAATTTTTTTGAAAACAAAAATATGTTGTCTTATCCCATCCCTACTCCAAAAAAATTAAAAAAAAATGAGAGAATATATAAAGTGTATGGTGCCGACCGGAAAAAAACAACAAAAAGGGGGGGAGTCGGCACCGTCACGGTGCCGACCGTGTCAGGCACGGTGCTGACCGCCGGTCCGGACGGTGCCGACCGGTTTATTATATATATTTTTTTTTTTGACTCACTTGTATTATTGGCACGGTTATTTGAGTTCCTCCCCTTTCATTTTCACTCACGAACCATCCCCATCTTCCCCATTCTTCACCATTTTTCCCCCAATCTTAGTCGGCAACCTCCACCAATTTTCGAAGTCGGCATCGGTTTTTTTGAAGAAATGGATGAGGTCAGTTTGTTTTTCTCCATTTCTACCTTTATTTTGATTGTTTATTATTAATCTTTATGTTAAATTTTGTTGAAATTTTGTTGAAATTTTGCCCTTAAATTCAAAAATTTTGCATGAAATTTGTTTCTCTCTCCATTTGTATGTTGATTTTGAAGTGAAAATGAGTATGATTGTTGCTATTTATGCTAGTACAATTGTGTATGTTGCTTTGGAAATTAAGATTGAGGATATGTTGTTTTGGAATTGAACATTAGGTTGATTTTTGATTATTTTGTAATGAATTTGTGCAGGTTGAATTTATTAGACCCGCTTTACGTAATGTTACTTGTAAGATTAATTTATGCACTAAGGTTACGACAATAGAGACTATTAGTGACACGTTGTATTCAATAGGGGGTGATAATTTGGTTACTAGTTTTATGAATGGCCCATTTGGAAATTTGTTAATGTGGAAAAAAAATGGACCTAGTGCCTCGCAGCCATTACTGCAACTGTTAAGTTACCAAATTACAAGTCCCGACCCAAAAGCTTTATGGTTTCATATTGGTGGGCAGACTATTTCTTTAGGGGTGGGTGAGTTTGCACTAGTGACCGGTTTGACATTTGGACCCACTCATTTTGATCCATGTGCTGATCATGATCCTTCTGATTCGTCGGTGTATAGGTTGTTCTGTGATGGTCAATCTATCACAGCTAAGCAGTTATTAAACAAATTTAAGGCTGGTTTAGTTCACCGGAATAATCATGAATTGTATTTGAGAGTGGCCAACATATTAGCCATGTGGAGCTTTGTGTTAGGGTTTTCTGAAAAACGTAAGATCGAGAGTTGGGTCTTTGTTTTGGTAGATAATTGGACTAGCTGGAACCAATTTCCGTGGGGAGCATATGCGTTTAAGTCTTTATCATACTATTTAGAGCAGGCTCACACGAGGGTAGAAGCAAAAGGGACTCTTCATTTGGGCGGTCCTATTTGGATTTTGCAGGTATAATTTATTTTTTTATGTATTTAGTAAATATGTAAAGTTGATGAGTTATAATTCAAACAAATCTATTGTAGGTTTGGGCCTATGAGGCCATTCCGGACTTGGGTGGTAGTTGTGCCATTTTAGAGAATCCTACTCTAATTCCCCGATTTATGAAGTGGAAGTTTACAAGGCCAGCTACGATTGATTGGCAAGGCTGGTTTGCTCGTGCACAGGTATTGCATTCATCTAAATTACTTATTTGTAAACTAACAAATTTTCTAATTGTCTTTTATTTTATTGTAGATTCAAGTTTTCGCCAACCTAATCCCATTTCCGTATGAACAAGAGCTTTTCTACTACACTTCTTCTCAGTCGGAGGAGTCCCTAAGTGTTAACTTCCGACGACCAGAAAATCCAGTACGTCCTGTTGGACAGAGAGGTGATCGTCGATCACAGAGCATTTCTATAGGACAGGGGTCTGGAGGACAAAGGGGTGGTGATGAGGGTCATGATCAGGGTGGTGATGAGGGTGGTGATGAGGGTCATGATCAGGGTGGTGATGAGGGTCGTGATCAGGGTGGTGATGAGGGTGGTGATGAGGGTGGTGATGGGGGTGATGAGGGAGGTGATCACGGTGATCAGGGTGGTGATCAGGGAGGTTTTGGGGCACAATCTCATTCTCAAGGGCAGAGCTCGAGAGCATCACATAGGCGCACTCGTTCGAGGAGGGATAGGACTTCATCTAGTGGAGAGTCAAGTGAGTCTAGGAGATTTCGGCCATCTCGTTCCTTTATGGATAGGCTTCGGAATATAGTTACTGAGGCAGTTGATGCTGCGGTGCATAGGGCGGTTGACGTTGCAGTGAACAATGCATTGACAGATAGAGTTATTCCTCATGTTACCCGAGTAGTCACAGATTTGATCAACTCAGCGCGATGTGGTAACCGTACTGATGCTAGACATAGGTCAGTTGGGCGAGGGATACAGATGGACAGTCCCGAGCAGAGGCCCAGTACTTCCCACCACTCTACTAGGCCAAGTACTTCCCACCACTCTACTAGGCCCAGTACTTCCCACCACTCTACTAGACCTAGCACATCAGTAGACAGAGAGGTTCGTAGAGATACTGATTTAGTTGTCCCAGAGCAGTTTCATATTGGCACAGATCGTCGGACTGATGAGAGGAGACGGAGTGCCGGTCATCGTTCTACTGAGAGGAGACGCAGCACAGAGCGCCTGTCTCGCCAGCACATACCTGATTTGGATCAACCTTCTTCAAGCCAAATGATTTATTTGCTTGCACGCGATATTGAACTGCAGGTATTTGATGTAACATATTAACATTTCTTTAATTTAAGTATATGATGTGTAATGTTCTTTTCATTTCAGGGCGATGATGGACGGCCGATGGGAATCAGTTGCGTGTTAGAGGACAACTATGATGCGTGGAGACGCATGGGTGAAGGAATTAGTAGGAAATCCTTTAACGACAATACAGTGTGGCCACAATCTTATTTCTCTTTTATAGAGAATATTGCACAGCCGTTATCTATGGAGGTCATCGATTGCTACGTCCAGTCACTGCAGAGGAGTTTCTATCAGCTTCAACAAAGGGTTCGGATTCTGCGACCTCAATTCTTCGTAAGTATTTTCGTAATTCTAATTATCTAATTTGCAATATCGTTTATATTGATATTTTTGGTGTTTAATGTTTTGTAGGACTTAATGAAAAGAGATTATCGGGTAAGTAGGCAGGGACCGAGGCCTCAGGAATCACGAGCTCTATTGGAGTTCATCAATGGTACTGATTGCACCACATCTTTGGATTGGTTCGAGGCAGATACGGTTAGTTTTCTATAATCTATTTGGATATTGTCTTTATGCATCAATTATTAATATATTTACTTTTCTTTGTAGTTCATTGTACCCTGTTATGTTCGAGGTGTTTGGTATACTGTGCATATGAACATCCAGACATGGACTGCCATGATGATTGACCCCTATGATTCTCATGACCGCGCCAGGATTTTGCAAGATGTTTTTGTAGAATTGAGAAAGATGACCAGTCATATGAAAGATTATTTGAATGCAGGCGGGTATTGGGATAAAAATAAGTTGAAACTACAGAACGTGGCCTCACGAGACATGGCTTTTTCTAGGGTGATGTATTTCAAGGGCAATCAGGGAGCGCAACATTCGACTTATGCATGCGCAGCATTAGAGATGTTCATGTTCGGGTACCCGACTCCACAGTGGATGGAGAGTCCTAATGGGCCTGCATTATTTAGAAGATTGATTGCCCTTAGACTATTTGATTTCTCGTATGTTTGATTTATTTTTGATTGATTGTTGTTAGACTATTGGAAACTTGATATTTGAAGCATCATATTTAAAGCACACTTACAATATTACAATAGTTGAAGCATTTTTTTACAAACATTAAGTGTTTGCAACTCTATCAGGACAAGATCGCTTCGTATGCGATTCTGATTTACAAATACTGCATTTTTTAGGAGCTTTTTGTCTGCCGAAGCACCTCCAGATATCTAGGCAAGAGCTTATAAGAATCCGCTATGCTGCCATACATCAGGGAAATGGCTGCATTTCTGGATCGCAATGCAACAGCATAGCTCGCCCGAATCCCAAAAGTTCGTTGAAGTTCGGCCATTATTGCTCTTGGTTTGATGATTTGACCCTGGCGACGCATCTTTCGAGCAAAATTGGCAGCCACTACTTTTGAACGGATATTTCTGGATCCAATTCCCGCAAGATTCAACATACAATTATGATTTGGTTGAAAGTGACGGATAATCCAGCAACCATCCCTGCACCTCGCACGTATGTGAAACGAACAATTCTCACTTCGTTTGCAAATGTAATCAAGTCGGATGCTATCAGACTTTTTCACTTTAAACTCCTGACGATGCTCCATATGCCACAAACCAACAGCAATTAGCAAGTCATCTTTCTTCCAAAACATGGCACCCAAACTCAATTCCTGATCAAGTATGGATGCCACATCTCTCACAACAGGTGCCTCGGTCGTATCCACTGGCATAATTGGAACTATCCAATTATTCATATCACCTTGAACTGGACAACCTTCTAATAGGGGGTTAGTGGGCATAAGATTTGAAATAAAAGCACTCATACCTCCCGCTGATCTGATCCATGCAGAAAATTCTGCAACTGTGCAATCCATCAAGAAATTTTCACCTTCATTATCAGAATCAAATCCGGATGAATCTAGATCAGCCTCTTCGTCTGCTTCTTCTTCCAACACACCACCATCAGTTCCTGTGTGGTATTCAGGAATGAAGTGGGCCTCCTCGTCATCATTATGATCTTCAGGGAGCTCATCATTCAAGTCAGGAATATGTGAACCCCGACTACCACCTTCAGAACCAATATCAAAATGCATAGAAGATGTAAATCTCTGAAGTTCTGATTCAGTTGGACTGTATCGAGCATATGGTGGAGGACTGACTGAGGATACGAACGGAATGTAGGGGGATGGCTCCCGCTGAGAAGTACCAGCACCAGTGTTGATTGTGGGATTCATAATAATGTAAATATCAGGCTCCGAGTAAAAATTGAGGAGTCGTTGCAGCTCCGCATTCTCTGTCAGCAATGATGCTCCATTTCTTCCACTTTGAGTTTGAGATGTATAATAGATATTGTACTCACCTCCAATACCTTCTGCATCAAGAATCGTCTGAATGGTGCTTCTCAATGCAGCTATTGATCTATTAGCCATTGACAGGTAAATCAATCTTTCTTGGCCACCAATATAGTGCCACGAATGATCAAAATGGCCATTATAGTGCAAAAACATGTTGCACCAATTCTCCATTTGAATTGCTTGAAAATGGGTTCGAAAGGGGTACAGAGAAAAGGTGAATGACAGAATGATGATAGAATTTTTTTGGTTTCTGCGGTGAATGAAAATTTTCTTCTGAATGAGAGTATATAAAGTAAAGAGTTAGGTCTATATTCAATGAATGATTTCAAAGTCTGCAAAAGTAAAATTATTGAATTGATTAGTGCAGTGTACTGCAGTGAGGTAACATCAATTCTGCGTACGATTAATTTCAATTTCACTGTATTTTTCAACAAATGAATTCAGTATTCATGAGCATTTCACTGTATTTTTCAACAAATGAATTCATTGTTCATTGATTTAGTCCAAAAAAAGGCTATCAGCAAGCCTGCCAATACTGTACATTTATAGTAACAACTCATCCAACACAACTTTATCAAATGAAAATGCCCTAAATTATTGTTGAAAAATACATTATTCATACAATAAAACAAAAAAATTGCAATTAAAAAAAAAAAAAGGATGTGGGATGCAGACCGGTTCAAACCGGTCATCACCACTAATGGACCGGTAGGCATCGTGAAAAAACCGGTCATCACCGCATTAAAAAAAAAAAAAAAGGTGTGTGGGATGCAGACCGGTTCAAACCGGTCATCACCGCCTTTTAAAAAAAAAAAAATAAATAAGAAAAATGCAATTTGGGTCGGCACCGCCGGTCTGAACCGGTCATCACCGGTGCCGACCGGTCATCACCGCCAAAAACCGGTGGGATCCAATTTTGTTTTTTTTTTTTTTTCTATTTTTAAACACAATCAAGTTTTAAAAAATAATTTCTCCTAATTAAATACAAATCATCACCAAATGATTGTCTTGATTGCATTTTTAAACACAAAAACATGTCAGATATTGTACTTTGGGGCATTTCTTGGATATGTTTATAAAAAGGGGTATTTTCATTACATGTTATATAAAAAAGGGCATTTTTAAACATTAACATATAAGTAATTATCATACGTCACTCAAGACTTTGTAGTTGAATTAGACTTTCAACTGAACTCCCGTACCAAGTAGTTGAATGTTCCGACATTCGGATTCCTCCGGATACGAGACCTATGCCCTTCCTTTCCGATTACACTACAAGGAGTAGTGCTCTCTGTGATTATGAAAGTTGATTCAAGAAAACTGCTTCCAACTTATTCAGTAGTAGTACCACTGTATTAATATAATAGGATATATTATTAGATTAGATGAAACACAATAAAGTAAACTGATAAGACCAGATTTCTAACCACACAATCGTCAGTCACTCCCTATACAACATATTCATATTAGATAATGGATAAATCCCTATCTAAAGGCTCGGATGCACATAAAAGTTAGTGAAGATTTTCTTTCTTGTCTTTCAAGATACCAGAACTATGTCAAATTCACACCCAAGCATCACTTCCCTACAACCATGACAAACACAATAGCAGCTCTTAAAATTTAAAACAGATCAAATCAACATCCAAACCAAAGTATACTCTTTCATAAACAGACAGATTAAGGAGAGGGTAATTCGAGGCTATAATAAAAAGTGCAGTGGTGAGGTTGTAACACTTTACTTACCATCTTCATCTAATTTGCACACCCCATTGTAGAATCAAATCACTAGAGATACAAAAGCTAATGGTTGGTACATCACCCCTTTCTGCAATCATGCAACCTAACTAATTCTTATAGCTCTCTCTACAAGCCTGTGCTACATGCTCTTTAGTCGCTCTCTATATTATCATCTGCAAAACAGAGAAAATTGATTGCATGAGGTTCCATAAAAACAAAAGATTCAATTTATATATATATATAATCAGTATTTCCCAGTGGGCTTACATCCACACTTAATCAAGCCAAGAGATTGCAACGAGGAGGAAACTAAATGCACATGAATTAATAATACCTTCATCAAAGTCCTCACTTTCATCTTCTTCCTCATCATCATCATCTTCCTCATCTTCTTCCATCTCCTCCTCCACTTCAATCTCCTCTTTCTCCTGCACCTCCTCTTCCTCCGCCCTAACTTCCTCATCATTTTCTTTCTTTTTACTGTTTTTGGAATCAACCCTGTCTTTTTTAGACCCAATTTCAGGTTTTTCTGGAACCACTAAACTAAATGTTGACCTTCTTCTTGAACTGGATATGATGTTGCTCATGTCAATCCCTTCAAGTTCTCTGGCTCTATCTTTCCTCTTTCGACAATCTTTGATCTCTGAAATCATGAAGATGACATCAAAATTATATTTACACAGAAGATGGGGGAGATGGAGAAAACCGGACCCCGAGTACATCAAATACTGTATGTAGGAACACTGGAGTTGATTTTGTCAGCAAAAATATTATGAAACTTGGTGATCTTCTCTCACTTCAATCAAACCCAACATTGATGTCTGACATTCGCATGAAATCATCAGTAACAAATCTCATTCTCACTAATAGTGAGATTGGATTTACAATGATGACATTTTCTAGAGACAGAGATGTACTTTTAACTTCATACATCACACTTACCGACTACAGTTGTAGACAGGGCATGAGCTGGTGACTGGCCACCCAAGCATTTAAGAATAAAATTCCCAAAAACAAAACGAAAAGGGCAAAGAAGAACAGAATGATTTATCCAACCATTGTAACTCCATCAAGGAGTTCATTACTGACTTATACGGACTCTACGAGTATGTTATTTTCTCTTAACTACCTTTATTCTCCCAAAGGTATATACATTGGCTTAAATTCAAAAAACATCAACTGGCATTCAAATCATCCATATTGATTTTATTTCATAAATTTTCTGATGTACATGGTTATATTAGGCATTAGCCAATTTAACTTCCTTTTTTCAACAAAATATGCCAAGAACTCCAAAAGTGAGGCTTGTAATTAGACCTAATAAAACAATTACCTTTCTCAGAGGGACTTTTAGACAGCCCTTCTCTTGAAAGAATACCTTCCAACTCTTTCACTAAAAAGGTTTCTCGCTCGCTGTCTGATACTTGCTTAACTTTCTTGTAAATGGAAGGAGGAACACTGCTAGTTAAGACCACACAAGGTGCCCATGTTAACAGGTTGCAAACATATCGAGCAAAAGAAACGATCAGACTGGTGTACACACCTCAATCCACAAGCTTTGATTATTGATTTCAGATTCTCGACCTGCTTCCCATAACCAGGAGCTGATTTTTCTTTCCTCTGCTGGCCAGTACGCTTAAATTAAGTACTATAATTATAAATGTCAAGCATGCATTGGCTAATGCAATTGAGGAGTTGAACAATGGACAAATGGGATTACCAGAGCTGGTCTTTCAATGGATGACTGGGAATAACCATCTTCAGATAAACTTCCATCCTCATTGGAACTATTGTCCTCTTTTTGCCTTTTTGCAGTCTTTTGCTTCTTGTGTGAGACACCAATATCAACATTATTAGACATTTTACGCTTCTTCAGCTGTTCTGATTTCTTAACATTTCTTCTAGGAACAGTTTCCTTCGTTGGTTTCACTTTATCTCTCATCTTCTCACTTCCACTTTGTGAGGTATCAGAGCCTTCGTCGCTGTAGACCTTCTTCGGGATTTTGCTTTTCAAGGTCTCTAAGCCTTTTCTCTTAACATCTTTTACAGATTCAGATCTTTGTAGTACCTACATAACAATATATTCAACCAGCAGCCATTTTGAGAAATCCAAAGATGTACAAATATTGTTCCTACCTCATGTACTTGCTGACTAATGAACTCTCTAAAAGCATCAAGGGTCTTTATAGCAAGTCCAAGATCCTCCTCTAAAAGTCTACGAACTCCAGCCAAAGATATTTTTCTGAAGAACAGAGTAATAAACTAAACTACAGTCTAATAGGCAATAGTTTGAAATAAAACCACAGTTTACAATACGAGACTGGCAATTATATTTAGCATATCAGGACTAGTACTTGCTCAAACAATTTTCCTAGAGAAATCTAACTCCAGAGCCCTTTAGCATCATTATTTTTTCAAGTTCTCTTGGGAGGGATGAAGAGAACAAATTAATTTATTGGATTAGAGAATATCAGTTCAGGACATCAATATACATACTCAGAATTAGCTTGAATGTGATCAGCTCTTTCCCAAATGGCCTTCTCAATAGTGCTCTCGCTCAAAGAAATTCCTTGAGTGCCAATGGCAGGTTTTGGGGTTAGTACACCCATTATAGGGGAGTCTTCCATTCTTTCTTCATTTCCACTGCTAGCTTTTTTGGTATCACTCTTTGCTTCTTTCTGTTTAGGTGATGCATTTTCTTCTTCCTTACTTAACTGCGCATCTTTGTCCACATTTTCAATCGTCCGGTTAGAATTTACATCATCAGCATCCTCCATTTTCTGGAATTTAGAACACACAATCGAGGATGTTAAAATAATAAATGAAGATTTTGTAAATTCAATTAATTCATGCGGCATAGTTGAGCGCTGATTTCCTCTAACTTTATGAAGTAAAAGTAATATAAAATTCCAAAAATGATTTTCAACAACAAGTTTTTACATGATTAAAATTATAAGAGCTCAAGGTGATTTAAATATGACTTGGCTAGGACTAACCTCTAGATCCCAAAGATTCTATAAATCATGATGGTCAAACACTATAATGCCTATAGAATGACATGGGCGTCAGCAAGTTAAGCTCAAGTAGGTGATTTCACCCCCTATGTGTTCACATACATTAAAGATTAACATTTCATTAACTATGAACACGTAACTATACACTAAATGGGCATCCATAAAAATCTTCTGTCACCACATAGGATGACAAAAGCTAAATAAACAACAATTTATGAATGGATAAAAGTAAAAGATTTAAGACAATAAACTTGATAAGGATGTCAGCTACACTTTCACGTTCAAAAGAGAAGGTTTATACAACTCTTATCAACATATTTTCAACCACTTTTGGCCTTCCCAAAAGAATCCATCTCAAATTACATCCGGGTGACATATCTAGTTTGGCTTTTAATTGAAGATGGATCAAAATGATATCAACTATTTTTTACACTCAACAAAAATGCTTATCTTATTCAAAATTTATTTATTGACTTTCTTTTCAGAATGTATTCATGTGTTTATAGGGAGGAGGGTACAAGAACAGCTTGATTGGCATTTGGTATTTGGCAGACAGAATGAAATGATGTGTTCAGAAATTTGTTTGTGCATGAACTTGAATCTGGGTTTTAAAAGGGCGATGAGGCGTGCCTCAGATTCAGAAATTCGCCTCAAGACCTGTGAGGCACGCAGATTACGTGAGGCGGCTCTGAGGCGCCTGAGGCAAGCCGAGGCACGCGAGGCGACAAAGGCGAGATATTTTGTATGCGAGGCGATAGATGTGGTAACATGCATGTTATATCAATAATTCTTTTACAATTTACATATTAAATTATTTTTAAATCTGAAAAACAAAGTTTATTAAATTGCTAAATATTAGCATTGCTTAAATTTGAAATTTGATTTCTATTTTTTTTATATCAGCATCACAAATATATCATAGAAAAGATAAGAATAAAATAAATTATAGATATTATATCTTTAGAAACAAATAACTTATTTTAAAATATCCTTAAAAGAATATAATGAGTAAAAAAATAACCTTACATATAAATAATATCATAGAAAAGACTAGAATAAAATAAATTATAGATATTATATCTTTCTTGTTTGCATTTTTATTTTTAAGTTAGCTAATTTTGAACTTTGGGATATTAGTTTGAACGTTTAAATCTATTATATTATATTTTGGTTGTTTTGGTGGAATATAAAATGTTTTATTCATTTAAAATATTGAAAATGTGTATTTAAGATATAAAATGATGTATATATAATTTTAAGGTAATTTTACAAATAAGTTCGCCTCGCATGCTTGAGGCTCTCGCCTCACGCCTCGGTATTTTTGGACCTCATCGCCTCAAGTCGCCTCGTGCCTTTTAAAACCAAGACTTGAATACATATGTAAGGATTCCACGTGTAGTACTATTTTTAAAGGAAAGTTTAGACAGCATAGGTACAACAATGATGCAAGCAAACTTATCATAAAAGCTCAGTGTTGAAAGAAAAAAACTCGTTTGACATGTGTAAACTGTCAGTCTCATTTCCGACACTTTAAAAGTATATTGGACTCATGGTTAAAAATCTCAATTACTGAGCCTACTTATTAACGTGAGAGAAATGAAATGTGAATGTAGGAACTTCTATTTGGCCGTTTAGATAGAAGTCTCACTTTTACCACCACTCAACAACAGAAAGGTCCTTTGATACAAATTTACAAATATATGAAAGAAGGAAAAAGGAGATACATGGATCAACGAAAGATGGAAGATTAGAAGATTAGATTTTACTATATTACATTAGATATTATCTTTATTTCTTTCTAGATTTATCTTTATCAAAATAGGAATAGGAGATATCTTTGATATCTTATAGGAATACGGGTATCTTCAAAATACTATTAAAGCCGCCTGACTGTTAGTAGGGCAGCAGGAAATAAAAATATTAAGTTCTGGGCAGCCATATGAGTCAGACTTCTTGCATGGCAAACAAGTATTGCTCTTCCACTCTATCATCGTCCATTAAAGGCTCAAATATTAGCTGGAGTAAAACTGAAAATAATAGTAATTCTAATAAAACTTCCAGTCCCATTGATGCACAGACATTACAAATGTAGAACTATGGCAATGCCTTAGGCACCCGAGATAGTTTCAAAACAAATAATGAGAAGGCATTGCTACTCAAATGGTTTCACAAATCCACATAACTTCATACAGCAACCATAATTAGCAAAGTCGAATAACAAAGAATTAAAATATAGCAAGAAAGTTTGAATTGTAATGCTTAAAGAAAGACTTTTCAAGCTACTGGCACTCATATAGCCATTGAATTAACGAAATTGGGGTTGTCAAATATATGAAGTAAGAAACAAATAGTTAACCTTTTCCAAGTATTGTCGAATGAATCTTTTGTGTGCATCGAGCACCAATTTCTCGAGGCCCAAATCCTTCTCCAAGAGTCTCCTCACCGACTCTAACGTCAATGAACTGCCAGTTTATACATATTAAAAGACATTAGAAACTTAAAGTGCAGCCAAAAATGGTGTAGGAAAAATGACAACATATGCAGATTAGAAAAAGAAAGAAAGAACGAAATGGTTGCACACTTGGCTTGGTCTTTGAAATGCTGAATGCGAACATTTATTGCCTGCTCTAGCTGCAGCTCAAACGCCTGTTTCTCTACATCCCCTTCCGCCATTTTGGCAGTAGCAGCCTCTGTGTTAATGTATAGTGAAGCTTAAGTTTTCTAAATTATTATGGAGAGAAAATTAGTTCTACACTGCTTTGGCAACAATTCATTTGTTTTGGAGTTTTTGGCATATTACCTGTTAATTCTCAATCTCGGATATACCCGATTCTTTAAATTCAAAAAAATAATGCTTTACAAAATCTATATCTATATGTTAAAGCAGAATAGTCTACTTTATTATTAAAATCTCAACAAATCCCGCCCAAACTCCCAAACCCCACTCATTTTTTCGTGCAATGGGACTACTGCAATAGATTTTCAGACTTGTTCCCTTCATTTGAAATTAAAATTTGAAATATTGAAATCATTCGATTCTTTCCCTGAAATCAGAAGTAATCTCAAACACATCCTCTTTCTCAAATCACAAAATAAAGTCCGATTGCGCAAGAGATTATCTCGTCTTCAAGCTCTGGACAGGTGGTCATCAAGTAAGTCACAATAACCTTTTCTCAACGGATACTACTGTTTTTTACTGCGACGACTTAAATTTTATTTTATTCTTTTTACTCACAGCCTATTGAGAGCTTACTTGAAATTAGATACTCACCTCGCAAAAATGGCTCACGACACTCGATTGTCAGGGATTACAGCCATACGTCCATCTCGCCAACACCCCTACCAGCTTTCATCTACATCTCAGCCCTCTCGAGTGCTGGTCTAACATCACCACATAACCATTCACCCAGATTGCATAACGCTGCCAAAATTGAACACAAAAATCAGAACCACCCGACGCTATCTCTCTCACAACCTGTCCCACTCTGCTCTCACAGGACGTTGAAGCCGTGGGAAGATGGACAAGATTCAAGTAGCGATGCAAGGACTTTTGGATGAATTAGGGTTCGTGTATAGTTATTTATTATTATTTGTTTTAAGAAAAACATTAATTTATTGGTTTTATTAAGGTTTGTATTCGCTAATTGGTTTGAGTGCAATAATCCAGATATATGAGTATAAAATGAATGAAGTGAAATTAATATTATATTATTAAATGTGTAAAAGTTATTATTTTTAAAAATAAAATAATTAAAATGAATGAAGTGAAATTAATATTATATTATTAAATGTACGAAATAAAAAATAAGAAAACTAAAATAGGAACTTTTGCTTATAAATTTGAAAGTAGATGAAACTTTTTTATTTATAAGTTGTGTTAGAAAGTGTTTTTTTTCAGTTTTGATATATATTAGATTGAGTATATATGGGTTCATAGATATATTAAAATATTAAAAAATTGAAAATAGATATTATTTAGTAATTATGTTTTAGCTAAAAACAATTTAATGAAAAATATTAATAAATTAAATATTTAAACTATTAAAATTAAAACATAACATTAAAGACCTTAAAATAATGGAGGATAATTAGTTAATATTATTATAAAATGATTTATTTTCTATGTTATTTAGAATAATATTATATTATTTTGATTATAATAATATTATAAATATAATAATGTTAAATATATATGTTGAGGTTCGATTTATCGGATTAAATGGAGCTCTTTGGAACCGTTAAACGGAACAAGTAATACGAGAAAAGCAATAGTAACGATGATGATGATGGAAATAATAAAGACAAAGTGAAAGACGTGAAAATACAATAAACGAAATGCAATCGAAAAAATAAAGTACTCCCTCTGTCCCATACAATTAGTCCCCTTTCATTTTGCACACAAACCAATGCTTTAATTTTGTTTTAATAAATTAAATACATAAAACAATAAAATAATGAGAGACTATTCTGCAAAATTACCAAAAGGGTAAGGGAATTACTGTTCACAAATGTCCAAAATAGAATTGGTGGGAAATGAAACCTGAAATTCAGTTTTTTCCCACAATTTTACAATCAGATCACAGCTATTAATACACTTAAGCTTACAATCAGATCAACACTTCAAGATCAAATTCATACAAATTCAGAAAAATATGGGGAAAAAGAAGGATGTCTCTGATGCTGTGAAGGAGCAAATTATGCAGTTTCTTCTTGGAAACAGCATTAATGGCCAACCCAAAAGAGGCAAAATGGTTGAAGCTGCCACCAAATTTGGCTGCTGCAGGAAGAGTGTGTCAAGAGTGTGGGAATCTGCCAAAAATCAAAGACAAATGGGTGAAGTCATACATGTAGTGGGAAACAGATTCAAGAGAGTGAAAGAGGTAAAACATGAGGTAAATATAGATCAAATTGCACAAGTTCCATATCAAAAAAGAGGGACAATTAGAGCTTTAGCAGACAGTATAAATGTTCCTAAATCTGTAGTGGGAAGATGGGCTAAATCGAATCTGATCAGAGCACACACAAACGCAATAAAACCAGCTTTGACAACTCCAAACAAGTTGTCTAGGTTGAGTTTCAGTTTGCAAGCTATAGAGTATGTGCAAGATTTGAACATCCTAAGATTTAAGCCTATGGAGAATGTGATACATATAGATGAAAAATGGTTTTATCTAACCAAGACTACACACAAATACTACCTGACAGAGAATGAAGAAGAAAAGCATAGAACATGCAAAAGCAAAAAGTTCATCCCAAAAGTGATGTTTATGTGTGCAGTTTGTCGCCCCATAATTTCAGATGAAGGGAATGTAATTTTTGATGGGAAAATTGGCATTTGGCCATTTACAGAAGAAGTAGTGGCAAAGAGGAATAGCAAAAAGAGGGCTGCAGGGACTTTGGAGACCAAACCAATCGAACCAATGACACCAAATAAGGTGTTTTTATCCCTACAGTGCTGCTTACAAGAGATCATGAAATGTAAGGGATGCAACTCATACAAGCTACCACATATGAGGAAGAATGCATTACTACTTCAGGATCAATTGCCTAAAGATTTGGAAATTCCTTTGGAGTTGGTTAAGGACAGCATTCAACACTTGATGCAGGAAGGATATACTGTTGGATTGGAGAGCCTATTTGATGATTTGGGAGATGTGTTAGTATAAATGGGGCTGTGTACATTTTTTTGTAAAGCTTAAAGATGAAAGTGGCTTTTGTAAGGTGATGCAAAAGATTTTTTGGCATGCATTAGTAAAAAAAATGGATTTCTATTACACACAGCTTTATTCTATAGCTTGCAAAACAAATAACTTGATGAAACCACTTCAAATATGGTTAAATGAACACATTTCAAAGCAAGTTATCACCAATGTGTTAAAAATTTCAAATTGTGTGTGCTTATGAAACTTCAACATCATCTCAGATTTTTAACTCATTATTCCCACTACAGATAACCAGCCACTTGCACAAAAGAGAACCAACAACAGCCCCAACAAAAGCAAAGCTTCCCAACAGATCAATTAGCAACAGATCAAGTAGATCAAGTAGCAAATAACCATTCAAAGCAACAGATCAAGTAGATCAAGTAGCAAAAGCCAACCGAACCAGCAAAAGCCAAGCCAACCATCAGATTCAAGAACCATAAGCCAATTTTGCAAAGAACAGACAACCGAACCAGCATCAACAGCAACCAGAAGCCAACAATGCAAGGCACAGACAACCAAACCAACAAAATCAACCACCAGAAGCCAACAATGCAAGGCACAGACAATCGAACCAGGCATATTAAGAATCAAAACCCAACATGCAAGACAATCGAATCATATATAGATCAAAGGAGAGAGTGGACCGAATAGTAGGGAAATAAATTTCCCAGAACATGCGAAGCACAGCAACAGCAGCAGCCGCCGCCTTCTCCTCCATCGGACACCCTCCCCCGACCACCTCTTCCATCGCCGGCGCAGACATCTCCGAACCGCTCAGATAGGGGCCCTCGGTTGAAGCAGAACTGTCGACCATCCACGCCGCCAAGCCACCGGCGGCGACGACCCCAACACCTTCGATCTCCGACGGTGGAACCAAGCTGTCGACCATCCACGACTCCGTGATACCGGTGGTGAGAAGGGACGGGTGAGAAAACGGTGGAAACTTAGAGAATGACATTAAAGAGCAAGGACTGCAGGAGCCACAGGTAAAGAGGGCGTCACCTGCACTAGCGACTGACGGCGGGGGCAACAGGCGTTCAACCACCGGAGAGGAACCGTGCAGGGTGAAGAAATCGACGGTGTAGGGTATTGGCGGCGGGGGCAACAGGCGTTCATCGGCCAAAGGGGGCGAGAAATCTTCCGATTCATCATCGCGGATGGGTGTAGGTGAGGGATTCATCATCGCGGCTAGAGGTCGCCGACAAAGGGAGGTGTCGAAAGGGGGAGACAGGGGGAGGGGGTTCTAGTGGGATCGATTAGGGTTGTGTCGAATGGGGGAGAAAGGGAAGGGGGGGCTAATAAACGGCGGGGGCAAGAATGGTCATTTGCATTAGGGTTGCAGGGGCAGTAGGGTAAATTCTATTTTAGGGTTTAATTTTTTTTTTTTTTTTGATTAAAAAATGTTTAAATTTTTTTCCAAATTCGGTAAGTGGACTAATAGTGTGGGACGGACGAAAACGGAAAGTGGGACTAATAGTGTGGGACGGAGGGAGTAGTAATTGTGCATATAGAAGCCAAAAATGATGCGTAACAGTGATCGCGTGCATATTTAGATAGAGTTTCGGTACAACTCGGGGACAGGAAAAACGATACAGAAAATGGGTTCTCAACCCTTATTATAGATGAAAAAGTAAGAGAAAACCCTAGATTTAACCCTAGCCGCCGATGAGCTCGCGGTCGTCGAGATTCTCGGGGTCGGTTAGAGTTGGCAATGGTTATGCGCCACCAGGTCCCTTGAGCTGCTAACTTGCTTCCTCGATGCATGTTTCATGGTCGTGCCGACCATGAACTGTGGTCTGTAGTGACCACGTGACTTAGTTGCTTTGTCTCAGTCGGTTGCTAGTTGGGTCCATGGACTTTACTCTTTGGGTCGATTGGGCTTGGGCTGCTAGGGTCTGCCTCCAACAATAGCCCTTTTCAATTTGAGGGTCTATCCGAGATAGGTGCTGGAATCAAAACCTTCGACCAAGACAAGTAAAGAGTGCGGAGTCTTGAGGCGCCCCATGGGACATCCTCAAGGGCCCAGGAGGTATTTCCGGAGAATCGCAGCTCCTATTTGAAAGAGGAGGATAGTCAGAAAATTATCTCTGATTCATATGGTTGTTCGCTGGGAACGTTTGCATATGATAGTGTCAGTGACTTCGAAAAGTTGTCCTAAGGGCCAGTGCGTGGGTCCAAAATCCATGCGGATATTTAGAATCATTTCGGAGAATATTCTCTTGCATGGAGCGTTAATCTCATGCATGCACTCTTGGGCTCCGTGGAGCGGGCAAGTTCTGGCGGATTTAAGGCATTAGTGGGTTCCCTTGGAGGGTCCCTTATTCCCGTCAGTCTTGCCGATCACATCAGAGTTTGTCACGCTGCATTAAGCTTTGGCCTATGCCTTTTGTGATCGGGTCTATGGTGAGGAGGTTTCAGGATCGATAGCGAGAACCTAGCGTGCTCGGTGGCAAGCATCGAGGATGACTCTTGCCTATTTTGCCACCCTTGCGGTGGCATATTCGCAGTTACACAGAAATTCGGGGTCGTTTATGTTAAGTCGAACAATTTTTTTGTTTAAAATTGTGCGCCTCTTCATTTTCTTTCATTCACGAACCTACGAGCTTTCTCTCAACTTCCTCTCTCTCTATTTCTTGATAATTTCTCTCCCGCGACTCAACTACTTTGGCGATGCTGTTGTTTCTGATGGTGTTCTGGTTCGCGCGCTTTGTTTAGCTTCCTCTTTTGGTGAGTTTACTTTTCTTCCTTCACTTTTTATTCTTTCATGCTTTGATTTCATTGCTTTGTCCCCTGTTTGATCATGTGATATATGTGCCTTGTATGGTTTAGTCGCAAATTCGAGGGGGGGGGGTATTCTTGTTTTGTTGGTTGCATATCTGCGAGATCAGGGCCGCACTCCTCCTCCGCTGCGGCCGACGGCGATGATGGTGGTGGCTCAGACCGGGACAGTGAAGGTGGCAGGGGTAGACGGTGGCGAGCAATTGCGCGCGGGCTATGTGCAGGCAAACCACAGCGCCACCTGTGTGCAGTCTTGCTCTTCCGGTGAGCAACGAACGACGAGCAACGATGGGCGGGGCGGCGGCTTGCATGGCGAACAACGGCCAGTTAGCCGGGGGCGCAGGCTACAGGTTGCACGAAGCTTTGCGCAGCTTTGCGCATCTCTGAGGGTGTTTTCCAGCGGCGATGGCCGGTCTGTGGTGGCCCGACGAGCTGTGTACACGCGAGCTTTACGTTCGTGATGTGTAAAACGGGTCCAGTTGTCCAATTTTCTAAATCGATCAAATCTTGGAGGCACAATTCAGAAAATAATTAAGATCTCAATCCAAGTAGTAGGAGCCCAGTTGAAGATTTGTAAAATAAATTCGAACTTTAATAGATAGGATTTATTTTTATATTTGTATCATGGGGCCACAAAGACTTATTTTATTTGTTTTATTATTTGTTTTCGCATGATACATGTGATTTATTAATTGCGCATCATCCAAACATATTGTAGATAATAGGAAGCACATTTACTGCTTATCATTAACTGGTTTCGAAGCATACTTATGTGATGCATTTCATTAAGTTAAATTATTGCAATGAATTCGGTGTTCATGCGCGGTATGATAGAATCTTAGCAATGTCATAATTTATAGCAACATGAAATAATTTGTGCGTGATTGAACATTATGAATGAAAATTACTAAGTTGATTAATTATATAAAGACCTCCACAAAGCAATCTCTTATTAGAAGTGAATAATTTAATAAGAAAATGTCTACATGTGTAGCTTGCTTATTTTATTATTCATAAGTTCTAATAGATGAGATTTCTTAAAACAAACATTTAGTTCATGTGAGAAGTGGGAGCTCATGCGTAAACGTCTACAGTGTAGCTTGCATATTTGATCCTTCACAAGTTCTCTAGGATTGAATTGAATGAGACACTCTTTTAATAAAAGATCATGCGTCATGGATCTGGTGTGTATGACAAATCGGTTTTTATATGGAAATGTTAGTTTGTGGTATATTTGAAGGGATTCGCGAACTGAATCACGAAGTCCATTTGCCAAGATCGATAATTGGAATATCAAAAATAAATTACTATGTCTCTGATTATTCCTAGCATGCTCTTATTGATTATGCATAAGGGGGTTTATGCGGAATACCTGGATTGTAGAAACCTGAAGAACGAGTACGCAGTGATTTGATCTTGATCTCTTTTCCCGCGCACAAAGATTAATTCCTAACAGATAAAAGGAAGTAAATCTAATGAAAACTAATAATAATTTTCGAAAATAAGAAGGAGAGAGAAGAAAGAAGATGATCCTCCTGATCTGATCTTCTGATCTGTATCCCAACTCAATCCGAATATCTGGTGAAGATTCCCTTCGGATTCCTTGTCCGGTTGAGAAGCAAAATTTCCTCCTCGTTTCTCAGATCTAGTCAATCACACACAGCTCACCAAATTCTGGTTTGCTGTGTTGCAACTTATGATCTTGTGGTGTGTTGTGATATGAGAAACTGATGCCTATTTATAGGAAAATACTGGACTTCTATTCGGTCTGAGTTTTCATGGGCCAGACCAGGGACCAGAATGCAAATAGCAAATAAGGCCAATCAATTAATTAATTCTCATATTCAACCCAGAATATAATTAATTAATTAATATTGATTCATTCCCCCAAAGAATCAATATTGTCCTACCTATTTGCTACCACGTTTTGAGGTACGGGTTGCATGGGCTCGGTTTATCCCTACATTTAAGGTTACAGACATTTGTTAATTAATTTAAGCTTTGACAAGCTATTTAATTAATTAACATCTTATATTCCTGAGTCAATCCACTCAAACCTTTTCACTTATGCTTGAACTTAATCAGCCTACAGAACTTTAGCATAACAAACCTTTTGAGCTGCTCAGGGAATGTCACCATCATATACTGGATGTGGTTACCTAGTTCCGGTACCAGACAGTCATATACAGAATGTTATTACCCAAGATACAGATATATAGGCTCAACTAGAACCTTTCACTGCAACTCAAAGTGATACACAATCTGCATATACTTCCGTACCTTCATTTAGGTTTAGGATCTCATCAAGCCATAGAGATATGGATTCTTTTAATGTCAGATAAAAGAATCAATCTCAACTTAGGTCCTTATCAATGTGTGCTCCACACCAGCATACCAAGCCATCCAAGATAAGATGCTTATTACCGCGTATGCTGCAGCCTACACTGACAGTTTATCCTGGAACTGTCTCAGCTGTGATAACTATTTATATCTCGCTAGGTCAAACGATCCATGCGATCTTCCGTGATCTACTACACACAGTATGATCTCCTTATCGACGAGATAAGAGGATAAGAGCGTTTATGACACATGTTTGTTAATTCAGACAGGAGATGAACATACAACATTTATGATTCCCAGTATATTAGCCAATCGACCTTATACATAATATACTAATCATAATGCTTTCAGTATATAAATCCATCAATCTCCCACTTATACTCAAAGCATTATACAAGTGCTTTCCAGAGTATAACGCGTCTAAACTAATCTAGCTATTACATCAATCATTCTACGTGGCTAGCTTTGCCCTCAGCCCAAGGTTACGTACATACATCTCGTAGACCTTCTGAAGCAGAGCTTTTGTGAATGGATCTGCTAGATTATCATCCCTGGGATTCAAGAGAGAAAGAATAGATCTATAAGTCCAGTCAGTTTGGTGAGTAAAAAATTACTCTAAGTGGGCTACCACATCTTGAGAATTCATCTGAGAGGTTAGGAAGCTTGTGCCCACCAAGTAGCCTTACTGACGTAGGGGATGCAAAGTTAATTCCATGGGGCGCAGATATTTTTAAAAGGATAGAACGCTGAGTAAATGAAGAAATAAATCTACTCTATCTTAACATTCTCGCTGAGAAAACTGAGGCTTGTGAGGTATTGCACAGATATTTTAGGTGATGGAGGCAATTCTATCTGGTCAAGCATGAATTAAATAAAGAAGACCATCATATCGTGCATGCCAGATTGGGTTTGACGTTCCGGAGATCGGATGAGATATGGGTGAAGGAGTGGAGTGCCCAAGGTGAGTCAAGGGAGCTGAATGAGGGGAAGTAAGAATGAGGCTTCTGACCATCCACACTTCCAGAGATCAAACATTTGATGAGAAGAATGTCTACCTGGATGTGCACATGCTCCCCCAGCTGACTATGTCTTCGTGCTTGATGCCTCCATCCTTGAACCTCCAATACCTGAAGTCCTTCCTAGCCATACTGAGTCTGAAGAAATCTCAGTACCAACTCCAACTTTGGAGGCATATCAGAATTACATAGCTGCTTGGACAGAGAAGGTGAGGAGACTCTTAGAGCAGGAATGAAGTGAGGAAGCTGAGTTACAGAAGGCTAAGTAAGAGCTTTCAGCTGTTGAGCAAGAGAAGAAGGAACTAGAGTAGCCTCTCTCTCTGTCTGCTGAACTGACTCTGCAATCTACCACAAAGAGAGCAGCCGAACTTATTCAAACTATCATAGCTCTGGTTGTGATAACCTTGCTAAGACTGTTAATCAAATAAGAGCCAAGAAGATAAGGAGGTTGATAGAGGCCATAGAAGCCGAGAAAGAGTAGAAGAGGAAGGAAGATCAGATGAAAAGGAAAGAAGCAGAAAAATTTGAGAAGAGAGAGGAGGAAAGGAGGATGTGGTTGAAAGTGGTGCCTTTTTCGCCCACCATCATATATACTGAAAGCCAAAGACCTCCAGTGCTGAAGCTGACAATCAAATTCAAACCACCATCAGTCCCTCACAGTCTGACGTGCTTACAGAGATGCAAACTTACTTCCAAAGTCAGCTTGAAGAAATCAAAGTAAGACTTGATGAAAAAGATAAGAAAGAGGCTGAAAAGTATGAGTCCATCTCGTCCATCAAGACTACAGTCTCGACCCTAGTTTATATTGTCTAAAAGGGGGGAGAGGAGCGCAGAAAAGAAAAGGAGGAGAGGAAGCATAAGTATGAGGAAGAAATGAAGAAAAGGGAACCTGAGGAGGCTGAGAGAGTAAGGTGCGAAGAAGCTGAGGAGAAGAGGAGGGAGACTTAATTTCAGACGCTTGTGGAGTTGGTGGAGAAACTGTCTGGATATAAACCATCCTCATCCGAGAAACCTCCTCACAACAATGATAATAATGCAAATAATGACCGACCCTGATGTCCCGAGTCCAAGCGACCCATATCTCAGAGAACACCTTTAGCAGTATATATGTATGTATAGGTTGTTAAAATAATACCCTACTCATTAATAATAAAAGTACTGCATATACTTGCTAAAATATATTTTCCTTATGAGCCACTACAGGATGGTGACTAATATTCGAGGAACCACGCATGCATCATTTGGTAGGCCTAATTTGGTTAATTTTCGATTGTGCAAGAACTTAAAGAGCTACTCATGAATATGAAAATTGTTTTTTTTTGTGTGTTGATGAGGCTAAAATTGATCGCTCAAAACTAACGCTACTCAAGTAATAAAATATTAATCCAAGGATCTTCTCGCTTTGCCCAAAGGAATACCGTTTACTTGTGAGGATTCTTATAGCTAAGCAACTTCTAGTCGTTGAATTTTTGTTCTATTTCCCTAAGCTCAAATTTAAACTCACTACTTAAACACTAAAACAACAATCATACTTCATCATTTATCAATTGCAATTTCAAATCAAATCTTCAATTTCGTAATCAAAATGATAAATAAGTCTCACAAATGCTCAAAGAGGAAAGAACGGATGTTGATAAGAATATCGGTGTGATACAATTGAGTTTAACTATGATGCAAACATTATTTAATTCCTAGATGGATGGACTATTACCCTACACTAGCCAACCCCCTATCACAACGAGTTGATCGTTGATGACACTAGAAACCTCAAACAGCTACGTTATCGGCTCCTAATGCACTCCTAACAGCACGTAAATCATTATCCTATGCCCTTCCTCCGCACAGGGATTAGATCGAGGAACACAAGAATACACACTATTCACGACACTCCTATCCGCGTGTTGGCTGCAATATTCGTATCAATTAACACCTAGATTGGCTATTACCTACACCTAGGTGCATAAGAACAAGCTCCAGTGTGATTCAATCTCAAATAGGAAAGTAAACAAGCATAATTCAACCTAATTTTCTCACACCTTAATTCAAATCAACATCCAAGGAAATTTAGAATTCCATATCTCTCATGTTCAACATTACAATATCCAATTCAAAGCAAAACATTACAAGAGATAGGTTTAGATGAATTTCTTCCCCTAATTGAGCACTTTGATCTTGATCTACCCCCTTTGATCTTCAATTCTTCTCCAAGGATTGATGAAATAGCTCCTTAACACCTTTTGTGAGGTTTTGGAGAAGATGGTAGAGAGAATTTAGGATATTTTTTAGTAGATTTGACAAAAGTTCTTAATATAATCGTTTTTCCCCTTTTTATGCTGAGCTAGCAGAGCCTCCGATCGCCCGGAATGATGAGAGATCGCCCGAGATGTCCAGAAATAGAGATACTGTTGTTCAGCCCGGCCAGGATCGACCGAAACAGAGTCTGCTCGACAGAAATTTGCCTCTAAAATTGCAGATCGGTCGAGCACTGCACAGATGGACCGAAATTTGCCTCTGAAATGCACAGATCGACCGATCACTGCACCGATTGACCGGAATATGCCTCTGAACAGCTCAGATCGACCGGTCTCTACAGGATCTGGCGATTTCCTCCAAAATCAAGCCGAAAATGCTGAATAATGCTCAAAATCTAACCTAACCCATCCAAAACACACAAAACACAAAAACACAACAAAAAGAAGACAAACATCGAAATATAGGTCAAACATCGAAATATAGGTCATTTTAAGCACATATCATAATCCCCCAAACTTAAACCTTTGATTGTCCTCAATCAAAACAAAGTAAAGCAATCATTCAACCTCGTGCAATACCTCATGCTCATCTTGATTATCTTAGCAAACGAGATTATCACCTAACTTTGTGACATGTTTAATGCTAAGGACACAAACCACTCATCAAGTATGGATAAGAAAAATGAACACACTCACTCTCGTGTTTAGGGACGATGAGAATCACTCAATCAGAAGATATCGAGCTTGAATTCCATAAGCTCGCATCAATTCTCACCACTATACTCTAATGAGTTAGCTCCTAGAATCAAGAAGGTCTTTGCTTTGGTTATAACGTGGCTAACTAAAAGGTAGGTGATTTTTGGGCCAAAGTAACTAAACTCCTCAATTTCCCAAGAACCCTCCAAACTTGTTATCTTCAAACCACTCCAACCCGAGGCTTATTTGATCACAAAACTTTTCTTTCTTTCTTTTTTTTTCTTTTTCTTTCTTTTTCTCTTTTTTTTCTTTTTCAATGGCACCACCATTCATTCATTTTGTGGATGCCTTTTCTTTTTCTTTTTTTTCTTTTCAAACACTTGCACCAATTTTTTCGTAGGTGCCTAATTTACAAGGATTCACAACAATCCTTTATTTCATTCCTTTCATGCCTCATCACTTGCAATACCAAAATACGAATCAACTCCCATCCCGACTAATATCACCGTATTCACCCTCATACACTCTCCCCCCCAAACTTGGTCCAAATTATATTAAGGAAAATTCTCCAATAAAGCTCAATCACGGGGGTGAAAGATATGAAGGGAAAATAATTTTCAAAATAAACACCTTATACTCCTAATGTCTAAGGTAGGACTAAGAATCAATGGCCTAATATCATTTTCTAGTCACATACTCATGTTAATAGATCGAGAATAGATACAAGTTCTAGATTTCTCACTCTCAATCTCGCCGCTCTCAAACAAAAATGATATGACAATATCTAGGCTCAAAACTCACGGCATTTTGTCAAGTCCTATGCATTAACCAAACACAAAACTCGGCAATTCAAAAGTTAAACTCAAACATGCTTAGATAACAAGATTCCGCCCTATCATAGGTTGAAGTAAAATTCAAACTCCACCTAGTAAATCATGGTCCAATCTCAAGCCTAAGTTGGGTTCATCACACACACACACAAGCACACAACATCCTAAAATAACAACTAAATGCAATGAATCTAAATGGCAAGAGAAACGATAAAATGTGTTACCCATCGGTAGCCACGATCAAACCGCTTCTCCAATGCCTTATGTACCCACTAAACAAACACAAACACCACCAATTTTGAGCAAAATTCATTCCATTAAGTTCTCATTTCCACCATTCGAACCACAAACCAATTAATAAAGAAAGATAGGATATTAACCACTAGCATAACCATTCAAATCCATCCATTCATCAAAACCACAAACCAAACAAAATCAAAAGAAGTTAATCATGCTAACTCAATAATAATTCCAACCATCATCCATAATCAAAATCATTCAAAATAAAAATCCAAACCAAATCCCGAATACAAAGGTAGATCAAATTATCATAGTACAACCATATTGAACTACTCAAATTCAGGGATAGAATTCATCACACGACAACTAAACCAAAGCAAACTAAAAATAGAGGGAGAGAGGAGAGAATGAACCAAGGTACCGACTACCGGCACATCCCCCCAAACTTAGTCAAGTCAAGTGAGACTAAGTTTGTCAAAAAGGTAGGTGGGCATCATCAATCCTCACGCTCCTGTGGTGAGCGATCATGGCGGCGACAAACATACGGTACCAGAACATGGCGCAACAGCTCACGAACATCCCCCTGGATCTCATCAACTCTCCTATCAAGGCAAGCGAATCGAGTAGCAATAGCAGCCTGGTCAGCTACATATCCAGTCTGAAAGGAAGAAAAGCTATCCTGCAATGTGCCCCACTGATAAGCTCATATTATTACTCACTTATCTGTATTTTTCTCCATTGTTTCAGTGCAATTAGTTTATGTTTTTACTTATTTCTGTGCATGAGACTATTTTAGAGGATTTTATGCTTGTCATGGTAAGATTTTGCAGGTTTTAGGCCGAATTCATTGGAAACCCGTACCGAAAGCAGATAATGTTCAAAGTAATAGTCACGAATTTATCCACAAGTGGAATCTGACCTAATGGAGAATGGAAATGGGAAAATATTTGAGTTAGCTTTCCAACGCAACTGGAATCGGGTGAATCGGAGTTCGGGAGCACAAGTTATGGCCAAAACCGTGAGACTGCGCAGAAGGAGCTCGACACATGCATTTCTGTCGATCGAGATGCTCACTGTTGATCGACAGGGAGGACATGCTTGTATCTCGATCAAAATTCTCCCTATCGATCGACAGGAAGAACAAGAAGGCTGAATCGACATGGAGGACAACCCGATTTTTGACTTGTTGCCCTGTCGATCGACACAGAGGCTCGACATAGAGATTTTGGCCTGTTTTGGCAGTTTTTGCTATGTTAGCCCAATACCCAAATTAGGTCTTTCTTTCTCCTCTATAAATACTCCTCATTAGGGCACGAATTTAAGACTTTTTTTATGCATTATTGCACTTAGAATAATTAAGCTTTGGAGTTTTCAAGACATTGAAGGTTCCTATTTCATTTGTAAGTCGATTAATAATATGTTTGCTTTAATTCTAGTCATGTTTTGTGGCTAGAACCCTAACAGGTTCTAGGGTTATGATTTATCTTTTCTGATGCATGCTTATTGAAATCAACTCTTAAGACATGGTTTAATTCTCTGATTTAATTTAATAATCTAGATTAAAAGAAGGACCGAGAGGTGAATTGAGATCTACGTTTATTGTTAATAATTGATGGATCGAGAGATGAAAATTATTAACATGAAGAAAGAATTAACTATGTTTGTTTTCTGTCTCAAAAGGAAGAAGCCTACATAGGAATAATTAGATAATTATCGAGATTGACTAATTTGGTGTTCTTGAGACCGAGAGGAGATAGTTACTAATTAGTAATCTAGGGTTTAATTGCCTAAACAAGGAATTAAATACACAAAAATCTATGTTTTCCCCATTGCTGAGTTGATTGATATTTGCATGTTGATGATTAGAATGTCTGCCCTAGGATCTGTGCTTTCCTTTATTGTTTTCAAAACCTTTATTCTATTGCACTGTCATCTTTAATTTACAAAACAAAACCCCTTTTTTAAATTTCTCAAACTTCTATGTTCTAAGAATCGTGGCTAGTACTTTGGATAGTTCATTGCACAGTCCCTGTGGGATCGACCAACTTAGGGTGTAAAAATATTATTTGTTGCTGTATTTTACAATTATCACCCACCGAGCTTCAAGACCCTGCATAGATATAGACAATGAAGCAACCGAATCAGCAGTTTGCTGCACACTCAAAATAAGCTGTTGCTGCCAATTTTCGAAGGGTCTCTGTGATGGTGCTCCAGTGCTCGATCTGGCTCCATGTAATCCAGCCTGCTGCTCCTCTGGTAGATGACGGAGAATAGTAAAGTACCCATCTGAGGACAACACACCAACAACATCTTTGTGGTCTTCCGAGTCCAACAGCCAATTGGACTTATCTTCCAAAATCTGACATTGTGGTCCAATTCTCCCGGGGCAACTTTAAAGCAAATTTCCCAAACCTGTAATATTACCACCACGTCACCCCGTGGCCAAAAATTTTCCTACCACAAGAGATGCAGTATCCAAAAATACAGCAGGGGCATATGGCCCCGACAATTGGATCTCTAAAGCAGCCAACACTGCAGTAATCAATCCACCACAAATAGAGGGATCCTTAGAATTCCACAATCTACTCCACCCATCCATAAGCATTGCCCCCATAGAAAATTTAATCCCATTCACTAAAGCATGAAGCATATAAAAGTTCTGACAAGATCATATTACTAGACTCGTACCGACAGCACACCGATCCTCCCACCAATTTTAGAATGTAACGAAAAATAGGATTCCTAATGTCAGAAGCTCTGCAAGACTTAAGATTAAATGGCCCATTAAATTTCGTACAAGAAATGAACTCCAAAAACAAAGCAAGATTCAATTCCTTAGGAACAAACGCAGAATTCTCATCACACTCAAAAATTTTATCAATTTCAGCCCTTTGTAGGAAGAATTATTTCCTCTCATCTTGAACTTCATTGAGAGTGGATTACTGTTGGCACCTTTCAAGACAATGATAGACGCTAGAAACTCCTTTGTCAAATCCATGTAGGCCGGCCACCGTGCAGTGAGCAATTTTGACCATCCAATTCCTTTGAGAAGGCTCCAGACATCACTCTTCAACCCTAATGTTCTCAATGTCTCTTTACATGGGTACTTGGTGCCCAGGATTTGCCTCTCCATCAAATTTTTGAATCGTGCAAATTCCTCGTCATCAAACACTTTGGGCCGCCCCACTGAGGTGGAAGAACTTCCCTTCGCTTTCTTGCTAGCCATGAGGGAAATCATGGGGTGAGAACTATTTAATTCAGAGAAAATAAGCACAAGAAAGGATTTCAGAAGAAGAATTTCGACAGAAATGGAAATGGGGCAAAATGGACCCTAGAATTTCTTTTATATTTGCGCACAGATCGGCCGATCCAAGGGAGGATCGACCGATCCGAGGCTCTGTCCTCCAAATTTTGGTCTGCTCAATCCAGATCGACCAATCACTGCATAGATCGATCAATTTTCTTCCCTGCCCGCAAAAATTTTGAATTCCAATCTTTCTCGGCCGATCTCACAGCAGCAAAGGTTGGGATCGGCCAATCATCCACGAGCTGAAATGATCCGTAACAGCCTTGGCCTGAAATTTCCTCAATTTTACGATTTCCAAGCATCATTTCTTCAGTTTTTCACTCTTCATCAGTTTAACATCTTCCAAAATCTGAGTTCTCAACACACAATCAAGTAAGTCTTGCAAAAGCATTAACACCTCAAGAATCCTATATCCAGTATAAGCAAAGTAACAAAACTAATGAAACAAAACAAACTAAACATTGCAATTAAACAACTAAAGACTTATTCCAAAAATCAACCTAATCAAAGCAAGTAAGTATTGGGTTGCCTCCCAACAAGCGCTTCTTTATAGTCAATAACTTGACTTCTTACCTCGAATTAGTCAATCATGATCGAGAGGAGCTGATCCGAAACTCATACCTTGCTCAAGTACCCAATGTTCATCTGGAAAAACAAGCTTCCGCCTTGCATTCCGAGGTGGCTCCTCATCCACACAAGCCTTCTTGGTTCTTCCTCGTTCATGCTCAAAATAATCCCCCGGCTCATTGCATTCTTCATTCTCTTCTTCCATGCGAGCTAAACCCGGATCATCTTCCTCCTTAAGCCTCTTTTCACTCCTCCTTTATCAATTTCCCTTTGTTCCTCAGCTCTTATTTCTCCAAGACTTCTTGTTGGTAAAGAGAATACAACTTCCTTTCCACAACACCGGAAAGTCAATTCACCATTCTTCATATCGATAAGAGCATTGACTGTATGCAAGAAAGGCCTCCCAAAGATGAGGTGAATACCTCCCTTATTCTCCATATCCATAATTAAGAAGTCACCCGGGAACGTGAAACTCAAAATCTCCACGTGCACGTCTTCAACAATCCCCTGTGGGCAAAATAAAGTTTGATTAGCCATTTGAAGCACGTGGTTCGTGGGTTTCAATTCTCCTAGATCCAATTCTTTATACCAGCTCCAAGACATCACATTCACACTAGCCCTGAATCACACAAGGCTTTCTCAACATGAAAATCCCCAATCTTGCAACTTACAATAAAACTTCCTGGATCATCCTTCTTATTAGCTACTCTCTTTCCTTTGTTCTCATCTCTTCCATTTCCAAAGTCCTCCTCATCACTCAACTCATCCTCTATGAGTTCATCGAGCAACGGCACACGTTGAATCTCATCTGAAGTACGCATCTCTATGTCTCCCTTCTTTACATATTCAAAGAAGAGCACTTCTTCGCTTTGATCTTCCTTTTCATACTTGACCTTTTCTTCTTAAACTACCTTCACTTCTTCTTTTACCACAAATTTTTCATTAGCTTCAAACTCCACTTTCTCTACCTTCGGAGTCATAACCAATGTCGTCTCATCTCTAGTTCGCTCACCTTCAACCATGCTACAACTCTTCTTTTGTATCACCCCCGTGTCACTAGGGAACTTCCCAGCTTGGTGCTTCCCAATAAGTTGTTTAGCAATGGATGAAATTTGCAATTGAATCTCCTCGAACATCCCATCATACTTCTCAAATTGTTTCTCCAATTCCTCATTAGGATTCTTCGTAGCCTCATGATTGCCAAATCTACCACTTCCACCCACATAAACACCTTGCCTACTACTTCCCCCGCCTTCCAATTGCATTGGAGGATTTAGAGCATTGTTGGGGTTTGCGTAGGAGAAATTTGGGTGAAAGCGGTTGGAGGGATGATAATACATATTCCCCGGAGGGTTATATTGAGGTCGCATGTTGTTGTACCCCATTCTTTGATTTACAAAGTTCACGCTCTTCGGATATCCATCCTCATACTTCATCTGTAGGGTTTTCTCGTGAACTGAATCACCAAAACTAATTTGAATTGGATCGATTTATAGATATTGTGCACAATTAAATATACAATAAACCCTAGCATGCTCCTATGAATTTAATTCTCATAATTGTGGATTTAGGAATTTATCGTAACTCTGTAGTCTCTGTTCCGATCTTTTGCGTTTGAACTTCCACTTTAATTCAACCACGAAATTCATTTTTTATCTGCGGAAGTAGAAATTAGAAATCTAATTTCTAGAATAAAAATTGAAATCAAAGAAAGAAAATAAATCTGTTGTTCTCTAGATTAGATCTTCAGATCTATATCCCGGTGCGTTCAGATCTGCTACTGGTGAGGACTCCACAGATCTGTAATTTGAGTAGGACCAGAATTCGAAAATTCTCCTCCTTTCCTGCAACAGGATCGGCGCCCACTCTCTCTCTCTAGGTTTAGTATTTTTCAACTGTCATATAAATTATGAGAGAGAGCTGTCTATTTATAGACCTAGGGTTATAAACTCTAATGGGCTCCTGGGCTCAATTCAGCAGACTTTCCTTTGGCCAGACCTGGGACCTAATGCAAATGATAAAGTGGGCCTATAAATTAATTAATATTAATTCTTTTTACCACATAATTAATACTGACCTACCCCTTTATTACCACGTTGTGAGAACGGGCTGCATTAATTGAGAATCCCCATATTTAAGGTTACCGGACATTCATTAATTAATCGGAGCCTCTGACAAGATCTAACTACAATTAATTAATATCTTATAATTCCTGAGTAGTACCACTCAATCCTTATCACTCGTGCCTGAACTTAATCAGCCTGCAGGACTTTGGCACGATGAATATTATTGAGCTCCTCAGGGAATGTCCCCATCCTATTACTCGGATATCGATACCTAAACCCAATCTCAGGCAGTACTACACGAACCACTGTTACCCAAGATGCGGATATACGAGCACGTTACTTAGGCTCTCCACCATGGCAAGTAAAAGCAACAGTTAATCCATGCAAACCCCTGAACCTTCGTTAGGGTTTGGACTCAATCAAAACGAGATCTTGTATTCGCTGATGTCAGACAGACAAATACATCTCAGCGGTCCTTCAATACGCCACCCCTTGCGTACCAGCATGTCAAGTAACCAAGACAGACTACTTATTCCGACAATGCCGCAACCATCCGGACAGACGTATCCTCATACGATGTCTTGGCTGTGATCAGGTTTATGTCTCACTAGGTCAAGTGATCATACTGTCTTCCGCGATCTACAACACGCCGTATGATCATCCCTATCGGTGAGATAAGAGGATACCATTGTTCGTTCACGTAGTTTGTTTAACAGATAGGAGAAATAAACCGTTGTATACTCATTATAATAAATGCTTTCAGTATACAAAACCCATCATCATCATCATCATCATCATTAAATCATCCCTTCTACCACCCTAGGTAGACAATGCATCGAGCTTCTTTTGCATCATGGCTATCTCCTTTTTCAACTCTTCAATTTCCTTAGTCTCATTTACCGTTTTCACTGTCCAGTAATCTTTCCTCTCCTTTGGCCTAAGATAACTATTTTTTGCCATTTTTTCGATGGTCCCCCAAGCTTCATCTTCCTCTTGATCGAGGAAGGCACCTCCCAATGAGGAATCCATCATAATCTTTGTCTCATAATTCAAGCCTCCATAAAACTGGCAAATTTGTTGACTCCTTGAAATTCCATGCCTTGGACATTTCATGAGCAAGTCCCGAAATCGGTCCCATGCCTCATAGAGAGGCTCATCGTATCTCTGGCCAAACGATGTGATCTCAGCTCTTCTCTTCAATGTGAGACTAGGAGGAAAGAACTTAAACAAAAACTTATCTCCTAATTCCTCCAATAAAGCTATATTCGACTTATCCAGCCCTTCAAACCAATGTCGAGCACCATCATGCAAGGAGAAAGAAAAAAACCTCAACTAGATTTGGTCCTGTGGCACTTGATTGATCTTTATCGTATCCGTTATCTCCAAAAATCTTGAGATATGAACATTCGGATCTTCCGTAGCATGGCCCCCAAACTGATTATTCTGGATCATTTGGACCAACTACGGTTTAATCTCGAATTGAGTGGCGTTCACTCCCAAGCAGAACCCATCGGTTGCTTGCTCCCCTTGCGGCCTAAATAAATTTTGAAGCGGCCTTCTCGGTTCATTCCTTTCATTGATTATAACCCTCATTAGCTCCAATTGTCTTTCCAACTCATCTATCCTTCCTGTCTCTTGTCAGTTTTCCATGTCGATCTCTATGCCAACTCTTTCACCTTCAAATATTTCTCAGAATTTTTGCTCTTCTCTCGCACGAGCCTTTAACCTTGTTATCCTAAACTACCTACAAAATCCAACAACAATTCTCAAATAAAAGACAAAATCTAACAGCAAATCAACCAAACAACTAATCAAACAAAAGTTATTAATCACCTAGACAATTTAACAAACACCTAGCTTACAATATCCACACTTTCAACAATATCCAAGAACCTACTAATTAAGATCCCCGGCAACGGTGCCAAAAACTTGATGAGGCTAACAATAACAGGATATGCATTGTCAAGACCCATGAAAGCATATTGTAAATGAGAGAGGAGAGATTTCAGCTCTAGAACAGGTAGTTCGGGCAATTTTTCAGCCTCAGCAACCGCTGTGTCGGTCTACACAGCGGTCATGTCGATCGATACAGAAGTAATTTTTTTCTTCTTTTTCTTTCCTGATGTTGTGTCAACCAAGGGGGTGGAACCGCTGTGTCGATCGACAGGCTCCCTGTCGATCGACACAACCATTTTTCAGAGGCAGTTGACATGCCTTTCATGTCAAGCGAAACAAAGGACTTTGCTCAATTTTTTCTCCTTCTTCCACTTATTGGCTTGGCAGGGGCTCCCTTTTGTTCTTCTTTGCCCTGGGTAACTCTTCCTTCACATCAAGCTCCATAAAAAAGTCAAGAAGTTCATCACAAGCTTCATCTAATGTTGTATGAGAACAAAGAGTGGTGCAAACATTTTTCTAGAAAATCAGGGTCAAAATCAATTGAAAAAATAGGAGAAGAAAAGACCAGATCAAAATTGTCGATGACATGGCATTCCTCCTGGTAACTCCCATCATCGTGTTTCTGCATGGATTTATACATCGAGAAAGTCACAGATTCCTCATTGACTCGGAATGTCAGCTTCCCATCTCCAATATCGATTAGGGATCCTCCGATCCTCAGAAATGGTCTCCCTAGAATTAGCGGGATATTGTGATCCTCCTCCATGTCCAAAACAATGAAATCTGCAGGAAGTATAAAGTCTTTCACCTTTGCCAAAACATCCTCAACAATTCCTCTAGGATAAGAGATCGATCTAGCAGCCATCTGAAGAGTGATAGTAGTCAGCTTGATGTCTTCAATCTCCAGTATCTAGAAAATCGATAGCGGCATTAGATTGATGCTTGCTCCAGAATCGCATAGCACCTTGCCGAATATCTCATCACCAATAACACAAGAAATAGTGAATGAACCTGGATCTTCTCTTTTCAGAGGCATCTTCTTTTGAATAACAACACTGTATTCCTCGAACAGGTTCACCGTCTCGTGTTGCAACATTGGCCTCTTTTGAGAGACCATATCCTTGAGGAATTTGATGTACCCCGGCATCTCCTGCAAGGCTTTCACGAGAGGCGTGTTGATGTGCACCTTCTTCATATTCTCTAAAAACTGTGCATACCTCTCATTCATCTTCTTCTTGGAAAATCATTGTGGAAATGACATCGAGGACAGCTTTTCACCGGGACCTTGCGGCTGTGTCGGTCGACAAGGAGGTGTGTCGACTGACACACCAACATTAATGTCAATTGTATTATTGCCTCTGTGTCGATCGATAGGGGGATTATCATCAAAATAGAGGCATCAGCCGCGGGCTCCTCCACTTTTCACTCCATTCTTCAACTTCTGAATCGGATCCTTTCTTTTAGGGTCCTTTGTAAGACTTGCCACCCCTCAAGGTGATGGCATTGACCTAATTTTTCTGATTCACCTAAGTGTTGCTTGGTAACTGCCTTTGGTTGTGTTGAGCTCCAAGGGAAGTGGCAATCTGACTGACCTGGGTCTCAATCATCTGAACATGTTTCTCTACCCGATCCACCTTGGTGTTGATTCCAACAACATCATGCTCTAATTTTCCTACTCTTTGATCAGACCTTTGCATGAACTTGGCTAGGATCTCCTCGAGGTTTGACTTCTTCGGCTCCACAATAGCCACATTCTGCACATTAAATCCAGCAGGTGGTTGCTCGACAGCATTAGGATTTTAATACGAGAAACCAGGGTGGTTTCTTGCATTGTTGGGATTGTAGTTTTGATTGTAGCCTTGATTTTGTGAATATCCTCCTCGGTAGTTATTCTGATAGCTACCTTGTTGGATAAAATTAATGTCCACAACATCACCATAGAAGACAAAATTGGATTGACAGCAGCAACGGTTCGTCCAGTTTCCATTTTGGTTTAGTCTTCTCTTAGCTTCTTTATCTCTGCCAGCAAATCTACCTCGGGGTTGACTACCTTCTCCATAGCTTTGACGGGTGCCTATCGGACATTAGACCATCTGTGACTGTTGTTTGCCATCTTCTGAAAGAAGTCCATAGCCTGTTTGGGACCCTTTGTGAGTCAACAGTTCTGTCGTTCAGTCCATCATAGAAGGTCTCAGCTCGCTCCCCCCAAAGATAAACTGTGGACAGGGCACACTCTCAGCAACTCTTTGTAGCGCTCCCAAGCTTCATAAAAGTTCTCGTCCGGCCTCTGAGCGAATCTAGTGATTTCCTTCCTCCTCTATCAGATGACACTGGGTGGAAAGAAATTAGCTAAGAATTCATTCCTCAATTATGCCCAAGTGCTGATGTTTCTTTTGTCCAAAGCAGAGAACCATGACTGAGCCTTGTCTCGCAAAGAAAAGGTAAAAAGCCTCAACCGGATAGCACTCTGGCTGACTCCATTGATTTTGGCAGTGTTGCAAGCATTATGAACTTGTCAAGGTGGGAATAGGGGTCCTCAGTAGCTCAGCCCCCAAATTGATTCTGCTGAACCATCTACACCAGACCAGTCTTCAGTTCGAAATAATTGGCATTGATGCCAATTCTGAAATCAGTCTCTTGGAATTTCAGCCTGTATCTTTTTGGATAGCATCCTCATCCTCATCCTCATCAGCATCAGATCGAGGATCGGCATCCTCCTCTTCATCATCTGAGAGGTCACCAGGTGGTCGTTGATTGCCCCGAGGGTTTTTGTTGTTGTTTCTTTCCAGCTCCAGCACCCTCATGCGCTCCCTCATGGTTCGAACCTCTCTCATAAGCTCAGCTGCTTGTTCTACAGTAAGGGCATTAGCCTCAACGGGTGGATTTGCCTCAGTCATAATGACAGTCTGACTGCTTGGAACTTTGACCTCTCGGTTTCTCCTACTATTGTTTCTTCTGCACATGACTTTAATTTCAGGATCAAATTCAATTGGTGTTTTGCCACTCCTCCTTGTTTTCATAAACGGCCTTAGAGAAATAAAAGAGAAGAGTGAGTAATAAGAAAATAGCAAAGTAAAAGAAGTAAATAAAAAAGTAAACAAAATTTTTTTTTTTAGAAAATGACCTCTATGTCGATTGACAGGGCTATCTCGGTCGACACAGATGCAACAACTGTGTAGATCGACAACTTGTATGTCAGTCGATATAGAGGTGAAAACTAAAAAGAAAATCTGGCAAAAATTATAAAGGGAAATTAAAAAAAAACCTTGAAAAAATTTAAAGGGAAATTAAAATTACAACTCAAATCAATAACCCTAGAACATAATCAGTAACAAGATAATTCTAAACAATCCCTGGCAACGACGCCAAAATTTGATCACTAAATTTTTAATGATACTATAGTTTAGTGGTAAATTGAAATTATTGTTGGTCCCTGATCAGAGTTATGATATATGCAGCGGAAGTATTAAAGATTATCTTGCACGTATCTTGCTAAGGTCATAACTTAGCAAGTGTTTATCTAAATGTTATAGCTCGTGTAATCTTTCGGTTGATTACAGTTTATACTACAACACTTGATGTGTTGAGTTTCAAATGATTTAATCAGCAACTAAACAGCGAAACAAAAAAGTAAATGACACAAGGATTTTTATAGTGGTTCGAACAATTGTTCTACGTCCACTCTCCAGTCCTCTGACTGAAAATTCACTAGAAGAATTAGTACAAGGTCAGGCCTGATCTCTAACATTGAGCAGCTCCTCCGTCTGGTCAGCGCACACTTTCAAGCAACTCGATCTCCAATCATCAACCGGTGTCGCTCCTAAGAGTGAGGACAAACCTCCCTTCTCCTTGGACGTTGACAGCTGGGAGTTTTATAGTTCTTCCCAGAACCTATCCTTGTGTTGGCGTAGCCCGTACGAATCACTCTTGCACCGTAATATTGACTGCTAGATTCTTTCTAGAATAGAAAGAATACTAAAGTTACCTTTTGAAGATAAACTTCACAGGTCTTCGAGCTTCTATTATGAAAGCTTGTAGAAAGCTTCAATTAAGAACTTAGCTTGGATGAGTTTGCGTAATGGAGAGAATAAATTTGATCTCTTTTGTTATCTTATGTTTGTACGAAGTTGCGAACCCTTGAATCAAATAAGGATGACACCTATTTATAGGTGAAGATTCAAACAGCCGTTTGAGTCTTATCCGTTAGACTCAAAGGGAATGCTCGCCTATCTGCATGCTTCCTTTTTCTACAATGGACAGAGACTCTTCAAGTCCCTTTGTCTCTGATTGGCGTAGCATCTATCTTTAGCCGTCTCTTGTCAGAACGGATCCTTTGTAGGTTTGAACCCCTTTTCCTTTCATGATGATTATTCCATCCTCTTGAATGGTTGTATCTTGTCGTAACTCGAGTATGAATTCCTATACAGGACTTTTACAATTGACTCGATACTAAGTTGATATAGCTTTGACCCATCAAAACACATCAAACTTTGATAATGAACTGGTTTACAGTGGAGGGGTCTAACAATATTCCTAACAATCTAATAATATTCCTAACAATTTCCCATTTTTTGTGCGATCAAAGCCACTATCTTAAGCTTTAATTCTTGACTGATCATGGGAAAGTTGATTATTGAGATTACATAAAATTTCCTATCAATTCTATTCTCAGTGTCTCAACTCCCGTAGACTCAGCATTGTTCCTAAACATTCCCCCTTAATATATCAAGGGTATTGCTCGATAAACAAGTCAATCAGGTAAATAACTTCAAGATCATATTATCAAATAAGTACAAATCATATTCACACATCATATCATCAAGCAATCACATGAACATTTCACACATATACATTCCACGCAGTTTGCTGATTACACTAAGTGTGTAATTTCAGCTTATTCATTTAGATCAGCGTTGGACAATGAGATGTTGTCGTCAACCTGGGTTAGTTTCTATTGATAATCATGCATTTTCCCATACAGTCACGTAACCTAAATTGAAATGTATCCAATTTTTTTTTTGTTAAAACAGCTAAAAGATGTAGAGTTTGGAGAGATATTACTTATTTGTCATCGAGGAGTCTGAATCAGCAGCATTCTTGGCACTTGAGGAGCCGGCAGTGGGCTTCTTCATTTTGCTGAGAGTTTCTGTTGTTTTTTTCATGAAGTTGTCCACGAGAGCTTCTCGTTCTTTTCTTCTGATTCTTTCCTTCTCTTCAATTCTTCTTTGTTCCTCTCTCTCTTCCTCTTCACATTGTCTCCTTAGCTCTTCCTCCTATAGTCTTCTCGCTTCCAATCGACGAATCCTTTCTTCTTGCTCCATTCTTCTTTCTGCTTCTTCAGCTAACCTCTTCTCTTCCCCCTCTTTGATCGCAACAAAAATTCCAGTGGAGAAGGTCTCGAAGTTGTCGAGTTGGATGGAAAGAATCTCGTCTTTAGCTTCAGACACTTTGGTAGAGATTTCCCTGTTCATGATTGGTATCATTTGCTCTCCGATACTCCGTTCTACCATGGTATGAATGTAGTGCTGGAGATCTCTCTGATAGGTGCTGGTATTCACAGGCTCAATTGCTATGAACGCAGGGTCTTCAGCAGGTACAATTTGATTTTCAGCGGTAGACATGAGAGCACTGGTTGCCAATCTTGCATTAGAAGTAGATGGTTGCCAATCCTGCGCCTCCCCCGCATCTTCATTCAACCCCCGACCCCCCCTTCCTAATCCCGCATATAGTAACTGGCTTCACCACAACCAATGGCTCCTAAGTCTCCTTTTATCCTCATTAACTAAAGAAGCCATGGCTGAGGTATTAGGGTGCACGTCATCTCACGCTGGTTGGACCGAGATCACGAAGGAACCAATGCTCTCGATGCAACTTTCAGCAACAAATCGAAGTCCCGTGAGATACATTTAAAGGATTATCTTCAACTTATTAAAAGAGGATCTGCAATCAACTCTCTGCTATCGGTTGTCCCATTGATGACACTGGTAAAGTGCATTGGTTCCTTCGTGGTCTCGGTCCTTCATTTGCCACCTTCTCTGTTGCGCAAATGGCTCTCACTCAATTGTCGTCCTTCCATGATTTGCTTTCAAAAGCTGAGAGCTTTGCAATCTTTTAGGACTCTCTTGAACCTTCTGCTCCATCTACCGTGGCTTTCTATGGTAATACTCATTTTGCTGGACTGCCGCCATCTCATCCAAATTCTGCTCGTGGCATTCTTGGTAGTGGAAACAATCCTCGGCCTACCGGTAATCGTGGTCGTGGTAAAAACAAGTCTCGTTGTGTCCCTCGTTGTTAGATTTGCCGACAGGATGGTCACTATGCCACATTTTGTCCGCAATGTTACCTCCCAGCTCAACAATTTTCTTCTGCAAATTTGGCTGAAGCATTTAATGCTAATTACTCCATTACTCCTAATTCTTCCGATTGATTTCTAGATACTGGAGCTTCCGCACATGACTCCTACCGCTGCCACTCTTTGGGTCTAGACGGATTTGGGTCTGCACTGGTTGAGGTTATACTTTTGTTATAGGAGCTGTCGATCAAGTTTTAATTTCTATTATAACGTTAAGGAGAAATTTACGTTGAAGATTGGATCAATATTCTTTGTGAAGCCATCTTCTATTGAGTTATAAAAAAACTATGTTAACGAAGATCACAATATTTTAAATAAATTAAATCAAGATATAGAACAACTATAATTTCCTTAAATATTTACACTCGCATCCCCTTTCTATTTTATTATCAACTTTGATATTATTTACCTCTCGAGAGATTATCTTGCTGTTGTGTCTCTGCATCTATTCCTTATGTTGTTTATCGTCCTTGGATGAAGCTGTCATTGAAGGAAGCACTGAGTGAGAGTTGAGAGAGAGACATCGAGAGAGGGAATTGCAGCGGTAGAGAGGAGACTGGTGAAAAATCTATATAGTTGGACACTCAACCTCTAGGTGCTGTCTTATTTTCCCGTCATCGTCATCGGCCGAATCTGCAGAGTCGTCGTGCAACCACTCTCCAACAGTGTTGTAGTTTGGCTATGTTGGCAAGTCATCTTACCTTTGAATCATTTTCTATTCATCTTTGTAGATGCATTGATGCAGATAATAGTCGGGATTTGGGGAAAACATAGAGGAATGGGAAGATTTTCAACAGCCAAGTCGAGCTTAGGCGAACAACAAACTATCTCCGGTGCAACAACGAAGTTGAAATCCTTCAAGGAGGAAAAGATGGTTGAGATGAAAGAGATGACAGTGATGCAAGAGTTCGTTGAAGGCGTTCAAGGAGGAGAAGATGGTTGCGATGCAGGAGATGACAATGATGTAGGAGCCATATATGGCCGAATAAAGATAGTTGGAGAGGAGAAAGTAAGTACGTGGTTATAAATTAAGTAGAGAAGATAATTTGAAATTTGAATTCATGCATATTGAGATCAGAATGCACACAGTAGAAAGTGTAATAATTAGACAGATGTATTGTAATATGGGCGTGGTAAATTTTGAACCACAACATTTTTTCTTATTTTTATATTTCATAGGACTTTGCATGGTTTAGGGCGCCGGCTGCATGAAATTTGGGCGGGGATTTGATTTGTTCTACAGTATTTTACAGTTTTGTTTTAGTATTATTATAGATTATAGATTTCTAGGGAAAAAAATGAGCCACGTTGTATCATCATTTTTTAATTTTCAAATTTCAAACATGCAAAACTTTTGAAGGGACTTGCATCATTACATCTATGACAGATTGCTTCACGTTTTCTTAGAACCCAATTCCTACCTCTCCTTATATTCAAAACAATGTTAAATTATTGGATAAATTGAAACTTGGCATATGGCTATGGTAGAGGAGTGTTTTAGATTTAATCTGCAAATCAGAGATAGTGTTAGGCATTCGTTCCTCTTTCGCCACTGTTTCAAGTTCCTCAGCTCTTTTAGATATTGTCAACAACTATTTACACTTCAAGCTTGAAATCTCAAGAACCACAACAGTAATGCTCAGCGACGGTTACTGCGATGATACATGCTTAAGGTTGTTGGAAGGCACCATGGCTGTCCTGCAACGAAGTTTTGGAAAGTAGAGGCAAGCCATCAATTTAAGAGGTGGCTCAACCGAGGAAACGATGAACAATGATTTGGAGCCAACTCAGGTAAACCTTTGTATTGAATAACCATCGACCACCTCTCTTGATCCGGTGGCCGTTCGGTGGCTACGGCCTTTTGAGAGGCTCACTCTACTGCTCAACTATCTCTATCTCAGTGTTGTGCAGGGTGATGGAAAAATTTTGCTATATGACGCGGCAACAACTACAAGCTGCGCTTCGGGCGAATAACATTGTAGCCGATGGTTCACGATTGCGGCTCAGCTGGACGAAGGACAAACTAGGGTTTCAAACAGGAAAGATTTCGGTCCTTGTTTAATATGGGGGAGACCAAAGCAACAAGATCGGCGGTTTGGACTCGTGCCCTTATTCATAATAGGTGACATAGTGTATATAACGCAATCTCTCTGAAATTTCATGAAAATTGAAGGTTTTCTTTTTCGCCAAAAATCATAGGAGCTTTTTTGCAGAGAAGTCCAAAACGATGTAAATAATTTTTCTATAGTGGCTTAAACTTGAATTTTTCGCTGCTAATCACATTTATTTTCAGGAGGAATATTTTCAAACTTTCATTGGTTTGGAACTGTATAAATGCAGTAATATATTTCTTGTTTCCTCTTCTGTCTTTAAATTCAAATTGCTAAGGCTTCATGAAATTCTTAACTCAGCAGTTGCACGGTAAATGTTTGATGTAATGCATATGAGGAATGAGTTATGAATATATCTTGGGGTTTAGAAATCATCGGAAATTGGATTATGCATTATTAACATTTGGCAACAATGTAAAATTCTGCACCGGATGAAAATCAATAATTTAATAGCGATCTCCTTCGTTCGCAAGCTCAAAGTAGAACATACTATAGAGCATATGTTTTAGCCTCCTTTTTTTTAGTAGTGCTAATTAATTTATTTTTCTTATTTTTGTTAGTTTTGTTTGCGATTTGTACTTCCAATTATAAATTCTAGCATAAAAGACGTGGATACGTGACACAAATAAATATATAATATTACCAAACTTAAAAAAATTAAAAAACTTGACTCATCCTAAACAAGTTAAAGTGTTTGCACTGTTGATACCATTTTTTTAAATTAGTTTTAATTTCGCCTACAATAAAAATATTTTGCAATTTGTGTCCTCGGAAGTAAATTGTTATTAACCATGTTTTTATTTGAAAATTTATTGATACTCAATAAAGTATGTTAAGATGTTTTTGTTACATCTTCTAACTTACAATGGTTAAGTTTGTGTATATGTTCATTTATTTTTGGGTATTATAGTCAATTTTCATTTAAGTTTAACTCATTTTTTTAAGTTTATTTCTAAAATGTTAACATAATATCTTAATGTAATCATGTGGGGAACTTTATGTTGGTGTACTTGGAATAAGGCGTACACAATATAGGGGAAATAATGTTTTGGCATTAATATCGAGTATAAATTAAAGGGATAATAATAATTTGCCCATTAAATATTCCTATTATAACAATATTCAACTCTCTAATTATTAAAAAAACAAAGGTGATGGTGCTAATGTTAGACTTTTCCAAAGTCTAACACTGACATTTTAACACCCTTATGTTAAACTTATCCTTCCCTTCCAAACCTTGGCGGTTACAACCGTTCTCTATTTTTTAGGGCTGCGAATCTAAACCCTAATTTTGATTTTTCTAAGATCCTAAATAACTGGGATTTTGTGTATTATTGTTACTAACTGTATATTACTATTATTTTCTATTTTATCTTATAGGAAAATAATGGGAGTGCCCCCACAACACAAAACCACCCCACGTGAGCTTAGTGGAGCTTGGAGGACGTGCAACGAAGCAGGTGGATGTGGGAAGTGATCAGGGCCACGAATGAAAGCGTGGCCAATGAGAACGTGCGCTCCAAGTAGTCGAAATAAATAGGAGATTCGAAGATTGAACACTTTGAGCGTTTAAGCAGTAAGAAAGAGTATACCACGAGAAGTTCTTCAAGGCATTCGGATCTCAACCCTCACGAATCATTTCAGCACAAGGTTAACAAGTCTAAGGTGGAATCTATCTCCGGAGAGTGAATCCAATGGTAGAGGAGCTGTTAGAATTGTTTTGTGCTGGTTTATTTGTGAGCTTTTGTTGAATTTCTTCAAGAGAGTGAACCAAGAAGAAATTCAATATTGTTTTAATAATTTCGTTTTGTTGTGTAACTCAAAATTTCATAGTAAAATCATTTTTGTCGTGAGGCGCTCATGGGTTTAGAAATAAACACGTGAAAATTTTTATTCCGCTGTGTCAGACTTTTCAAAATATAACTCTAACACCTTTACATTATTGGTAAACCAGACACTAAATTCTTTCAACTGGACTCAGAGCCTCTATTTGACGGACTAAGTATTTGTTCCTGAGTGCAGTTTACCACTAATGGATAGCTCAAGTGTTGCGGTTCGACCTTCGGTCCTAAATTATGATGGAGGTAATTATGCCTTATGGAAATCACGCATGAGAATGTATATCAAGGCAATTGATAAAAGATCATGGGCTGCTGTACTGGATGGCTGGATAGCACCAAAGACGGAAATTCTAGATCCCGAAGATGCAACAAAAATAATTGCAGTTGCTAAACCTGAAGGACAATGGACGGTCGAGGAACGACAGGTGTTAAACTGTAATTCGAAAGCGCTCAATGCTATTTTTGTGTGTGTTGATGTGCCATGTTTCAGGTTAATTTCAAGCTGTTCTGAGGCTAGGGTTGCAAGGCTCATTCTGCAAGGGAAATGTGAAGGAACGACGAATGTTAGAAGAACAAGAATGAGACTTCGAACAACAAAATTCGAAAACTTGAGAATGAATGAGGAAGAAACCATTTTTGCTTACTATGAAAGAATGACGACCATGGCTAATCAAGCTCATGCATTGGGAGAACCAATTAGCAATGAAAGACAAATGAGTACGATGATGAGATCACTTCCGGAGAGATTCAAAATCAAGATTTCTGCTATTGAAGAAGCCCAAAATGTTGAAGCCTTGGAAATTGCTGAATTAGTAAGTATTCTTGTAACTTTTGAGATGAATTTGACTGACCAAATGCAAGAATACAAACCAAAGGGCTCAAGAAGCATTGCTCTACATGCTGGAAAAAGCAGTGTCGAAGAATCTCCAAACAAACAAATAGTAACCCTTCAAGAAGAATCAGAAGATGATGACTTAATTGAGGAGGAAATTCCGAGTCTTGCACTCCTCACTAAACGTTTTAACAAGTTTGTTAAAACTATGAAGAAGGGGAACAACAACTTCTGAAAGGGAAATTCCTCATTCTCATCCCCTTCTGCTCTCTCCAACTCATCCAGCTCCTCCAAGAAGGGAAACGACTCAACTTCAAAATTAGGTATTAATCCTTTCTCTAATCCATCTACTTATGATACTGTGAAATGTCATGGTTGTTCAGGAATAGGGCATTTTGCAAATGAGTGCCCAACAGTGATGAGAATGAGAAAGTTAAACTTTAACACCAATCTCAGTGATGACTCTGACATTGAGGAGGAACCTAAAAATTTTGGACAAGTTATCTTACATGTAACCATTGAAGAACATGATGAACCAATGGACCTGGAAGTGTTTGATGATGAAGAGGAAGATCAACCAATGGAAGAAGATCTAGTTGAAAAAACTAGTCAAGTTGCTCTACCTATCAAGAATGCCACAAACTGGTTTTATCAGTCTGACACTGATCTTTTTTCTTACTCTAAAAGTTCAAATGTTGTCCAGGACATTAGTCCAGCTTTTACTGCAGCATCAAGAGAAATGGACCAAATCTGCAGTCACTTTAACGTGGTTGATAGAAAGTTTGAAGAACAATCTAGGGAGCTGGCTGAGCTGAGAAAAGAAAAACTTATGCTTCAACACCAGATCCACAGACTGGAAGCCCTTCTCAGTCGTAAGGACCAGGAATTGTCAAAGTTAAAGGAAAAGGTACATGAGCTGACCTTGTGTTTGATAAAATTAATAAAGGTAAAGGCAAACTGGATGAGATTTTGTCTGTCAAAGTCTCTGATGGTAGGGGTCTAGGGTATGACAAGCTTAATTCTGTCTACCCAGAAATGTTTAACTCCGAAAAAAGCATGGTGAAATTCACTAAAAAAGAGTCTAACACCTCCGAAAGCTTGTCAAAGAAAAGTCAAAGGTTTTTATTTGTCATTATTGCAATCGAATGGGACATATTAAGCCTTTCTGTAGGGTTAGAATTGCTGATGAAAAAAGAAACTTGAAGGATAATCAATGTCTTGTTGTGTACACCTCCTTGAAAACTAACATTGTAGGCACTTGGTACTTTGATAGTGGATGTTCCAGGCACATGACAGGAGATCGATCATGCCTCACTGATTTTACAGAAGTACGTGGAGGATCAGTCACGTATAGAGGAGGTGCGAAAGGAATGATAACTAGAAAGGGGACACTGAATGTGCCAGAGTTTCCCAAACTTCAATATGTTCTGTATGTTGATGGGCTGATGGCAAATTTGATCAGCTAAGCCAACTTTGTGATGATGAAATGTCTGTCAAATTCGACAAAGACACTTGTGAAGTCTACGACAAATCTAACAAGTGTGTGATGTTTAGAAGTCGATCCAATGATAATTGTTACCAAGCAAATCAAGAAGGAAGATGTTTAATGACCAAGACCGATAAATGCGATGTCTGGCATCAAAGGTTTGGACATGCCAGTGTGAGAAGCATGAGAAAGCTCCTTAATGCTGATGCTGTCAAAGGTGTTCCTCAACTTAAATTCAACCCCAACAAGGTATGTGAACCCTGCACCAAAGGTAAACAAACTCGAGCCTCTCATCCTATTGTTAAAACTATCAGTTCCAAATCCTGTCTTGAATTGGTACATATGGGTCTTATGGGGCCAATCGAAGTTGAGAGTATAAGCAAAAAGAAATGTGTGCTTGTGTGTGCCGATGATTACTCTAGGTTTACATGGGTTGAATTTATGAGAGAGAAAGCTGAAACCTTTGAACTTTTCAAGAAACTCTATAAAAGGCTTATGAGACTTTATGGTTTGTGTATCGCTCGTATAAGAATTGACCGTGGCAGGGAATTTGAAAATGAAAGTTTTTCAAAGTTCTGTGAAAAGAAGGGTTTAACCCACGAGTTTTCAGTGCCTAAAACACCTCAGCAAAATGGGGTTGCTGAAAGAAAGAATCGAACTCTACGGGAAATGGTTAGAGTTATGCTACACTCGAAACACCTTGCTAAGAAATTGTGGGCTGAGGTTGTGAATATGGCATGTCACTTGTTAATAGAGTCTACCTAAGACCGGGGTCAAAATTGACTCCATATGAAATTTTGAATGGTAAGAAACCCAATCTGAAATACCTTCATGTTTTTGGGTGCATTTGTTATGTTTTGAATGATCGAGACTATCTAAAAAAGTTTGAATCCAGGAGTAACAAAGCTCTTTTTCTTGGTTACTCACATAACAAAAGAGCATACCGGGTGTTGATCTTAGAGACTAACACCATACAAGAATCTGTCAATGTGGTCTTCGATGATGTAGGTACTCTACTGGACAAGGGAAATACGGAAGGCATATCAGATCTCATAGAAATCAGTTCTGAAAGGGAAAGCAACAAAGAGGACTTACCCTCAACAAGTGCAAGACCAGAGTCAGACTCAAACTCTGAGACCGATCCCATCTCTGACACCTTAGTGTCAAAGTCAGACGAACGAGAACCTCCTCTTCATATTAAAAAGAATCACCCGGTCACACAAGTTATTGGTGATGTCTCTAAAGGAGTCGAAACCCGCAAAAAGGATCCAGTAAACTATCGAGAAATGGTAAAAATGGTATGCATGTCATCTAAATTTAACCTTCTTCACTCTATGTGTTACTTATCTTTGACAGAACCAAAGACTGTGAGTGAAGCACTTCGGGATGAACACTGGATAAAGTCTATGCAAGAGGAATTGCATCAGTTCAAAATTAATGATGAATGGACATTGGTACCTAGACCAAAAGACAAAAACGTGATTGGTACAAAATGGATTTTCAAAAACAAAACTGATGACAAAGGGAGTGTGGATTTTGATGAAACATTCGTGCATGTTGCTAGATTAGAATCAATTTGTTTTCTCATAGCTATTGCATGTTCAGCTAACATCTCTCTTTTTTAGATGGACGTTGATAAGTTCGTTATTTTGCTAACTTATCAATGAGTTTTTGTCCATTTAGTGTTCAAGACATGTAATTCTCATGATTATTTGTGCATGGTTGTATTTTGGTGTTATGATGGTGAAATCTTGCAGGAAATAGGCTAAGTCTGGAGGAAGACCGAGAACAGGCCGAATGGCTCTGTTTCGGCCGAGATGGGATGTACCTCGGCCGAGACGAAGCCCCGAGATGAACTCGCCTCGACCATATGAGGATCGACGCAGGAGCTCCATCTCGGCCGGGATGAGGTTTATCTCGGCCGAGATGCCCTATATCTCAGCCGAGACGTATCTCGCCGGGGTGGATTTTGAAGATATTTTTGGGCCTTTCCTTTCCTGAGATTTGTTACCTTGTTGGGCATATCTGTATCACTATATAAACACCTAAATTTCGAGTTTTAAGGGTTAGACAGTTTATTTCAAGAATCATATATTATTTCCAAGGCAGAGAATTGTGGATTATTATTTTGTGAAGTTGAAGACAGTTGATGGAATTGTTTTCTTCCATCAAACCTCAGTTTTAATGCAAGATTGTTATTTCAGGTTTAATCTTTTCATGATTTCTTCTATTATGAATATGTTGAACTAATTTCTCAATCAGATTCTAGGGTTAAAAACCTATCTTGAATACATGGTTTAGATTTATTTATTCAAATGCCTTTTCTTGATTGATTTGTGGAATCCTGTGTTTTAATTTAAACCTAGTTTTGTTGGCCACTTAATTAGGTTATCAGTTACTTAATTTGAGACTCAAAAGGTGATAATTGATTAACAGGAAAAGGATTTCACAATATAATTCATTATTCTTGTCTTAAAAGGAAGGAATTAGATTATAGGAAAAATATCTGTTGTTCTTTGGAGTTATTGATTATTTCTTGAGACCGAAAGGTAAAGGATTTCAATAATCTACTTTGTAAATTGTCTTAAAAAGAAGTTTGCAATATTTTTCTGATTTCCATCTTTCAAGGAATTAAATTGGCATTTGATAAATTTATTTTACCTGTTAGTAAAGATAGTAATAAAATCCCTAGAATCTGAACTCTTGCATTTATCTGAACAACCCATTATATTCGCCCGCTGATAATAATTTTTCTTTAATTGAAGAATTGTTTCCAAATTGTTTCTGGAATTTATGATACAAAAAATCTTTTCAAAATTTGATCGCCTCAAACAATTTTCCGAGAAGCTATAATTCAGTACTCAAGACATTCGTTATTTCATTCCTCGAGGGATCGATAATTACATTAACCGCTATATTGTTAACTATGCTAAGTCGCTAATAATTTTAGCGATCAAATTTTGGCGCCGTTGCCGGGGAATTAATAGAATAAATTTTGATATTGAATTTGTTATTGGAATTTTGATTTGAGCCCTATTTTTACTGCTTTCAATTTAATTTTCGTAAAGTTTTCTTTCTGTTTCGACCGAGTTGATTTTCAGCTCGGCCGAGGCAAATTCCTGTATCTCGGCCGTTGTGCTTGCTATCCCGGCCGAGACAGACAAAAAAAAATGAAAATTTTGATATTTATTGCTTTTATTTCCTTTGCTAATTAATTCCGTACTTATCAGTTTCCGTTAATATTCCATTCCTGTTTAATCACTTTATTTTCTTTGGTTTCAGTTAGTCTATGAACACAAGGAGAAGTGGAAAAGAACCAATTCCATTCGATCCTGAGATAGAAGCTACTTGCCGTCGAAACAACAGCAGAAAGAACCGATGAGGAGCCGAGAGCAGTGAGAACAAGAACATGGAAGACAATCAGAACAATCAGAATCCTCCACCAGGCCTAACTCCTAAAGAACAGGCGGCACTAGTCCGCGAGATGCATGCGATGAGAGAACAGATTAGGGTACTGAATGAGAGGAACAACTGTAATCAGCGACGTAACAGACAGGTTGATCCACCAGAAGATGATGAAGATGAGGAGGATGATGAAGTAGAAGATCTGGGGAGATTTGATGCAGATGAGGATGAAGATGCCATTCAAAAGAAATACCGGCCCAAGTTCCAAGAGAGTGATTTCAGAATCAGCATCAACAATAAAAATTTCGAGTTGAAGTTTGGGTTAGTGAAAATGGTTCAGCAGAACCAATATGGGGGCCGAGCTACTGAGGACCCCTACGCTCACCTTGAAAAATTCTTGATGCTCTGCAACACAGTCAAGATCAATGGCGTCAGTAAAAGTGCCATTCGAGTGCGGCTCTTCGCTTTTTCTCTGAGAGACAAAGCTCAGTCCTGGTTTTCTGCCTTAGACAAATCAGACATCAGCACATGGGCAGAACTGAGGAATGCATTCCTGGCCAACTTCTTCCCACCCAGTGTCATCAGACAAAGAAAAAAGGATATTACCAGATTCGCTCAGAGATCAGATGAAAATTTCCATGAAGCCTGGGAGAGGTACAAAGAACTACTGAGATTATGCCCGTGCCACAATCTGAGTTTGGCAGATCAAGCTGAAACCATCTACGAAGTGCTGAATGAGAAAACAGTTGAGCTTGTGGATTCTACACTGGGGGATTCTATCATGACAAAAGGTCCCAAGAGAGCAATGGACTTCTTCCAAAAGATGGCCAATAACAGTCAGAGATGGTCCAATGTTCGACAAAGGCCTGTCAAAGTTGTGGAGCAGGCTACTACTGAGGAAGTCGACATGAAAGCCGAACTCAAAAAGCTGCGAGAGGACTTTGCAACTCTGAAATTCGGAAAGCAAGTGGCTGCAATAGAGCAAGTTCAAGTCCAAGTCCAAGAGGAAGGAAGCAGTATGGATGTGAATTTCGTTCAGAGTGGTAACTTTCAGAATAACTACCGAGGAGGCTACCAGAACAATCAAGGATACAATCCTAATGCTGCAAGAAACCATCCTGGTTTCTCCTATTCAAACCCTCAAGGAGCAGAACAACCACCAGCTAATTTTACAACTAAAGGGGGAGAAATTGTTGAGAAAAAAAAAGCCCAATCTTGAAGAAATCCTAGCCAAGTTCATGGAAGGATCTACAGACAAAGTGGGGAAGCTTGAACAAGAAGTTTCAGGGATAAATAACAAGGTTGACTTGGTTCAGAAGCACATGAAAATCATTGAAACACAAGTCAGCCAGATTGCCAATGCCTTTGGAGCTCAACATAAGCCCGGCCATCTTCCGAGCAATACTCAGACCAATCCGAAGAATCAGAAGAACGAGGTCAATGCCATCACTCTCAGAGGTGGAAAATCATATCAGGGGCCAAAGAATCCAGAAGCAGACCAATCAGAAGGAGAAGAGGCAGATCAGAGAGAGGAACCCGCTGAAGAAGGCTCTGTCTCGGCCGAGACAGAGCCTAAAACAGTCGAGACAAAGGAGCCAGATGCGACCGCCGCACCCACACCATCTCAGTCGGGGCAGACTATATCTCGACCAGGATAGATGCCAGCCAAGCCTACTCATCGCCCTCCTATGTCGTTTCCGCAGCGCTTCTCCAAATCAAAAATGAATGAAAGGTACGCACGGTTCCTTGAAAATATGAAGAAAGTACATATTAACATTCCTCTTGTAGAAGCTTTGCAGGAAATGCCAGGGTACATTAAGTTCCTGAAGGATATGGTGGCTCAGAAAAGGCCTATGCTGAAACACGAGACGGTGAACTTGTTTGAAGAATGCAGTGCAATACTTCAGAAGAAGTTGCCCTTGAAGAGGGAAGATCCTGGTTCTTTCACCATCTCCTGTGTTATAGGTGGAGAGACGTTCGGCAAAGTGCTCTGCGATTCTGGAGCGAGCATTAATCTGGTGCCGTTGTCGATATTCAAGAGACTGGAGATTGGAGATATCAAGCCGACAACTATCACACTTCAGATGGCTGATAGATCAATCTCGTATCCTAAGGGGATTGTCGAAGATGTACTGGTAAAGGTTAAAGATTTCATACTTCCGGCTGATTTTGTTGTTTTAGATATGGAAGAGGATCACAACATCCCGCTGATTTTGGGGAAGCCATTCTTGAGGACCGGAAGAGCCCTGATCGATATTCGAGAGAGGAAACTGACATTCCGCGTCGATAATGAGTCAGTGACCTTTTCAATCTACAAATCTATGCAGAAGCACGATGACGGAAGTTATCAAGAGGAGTGTCACATGATCAACTGTTTTGAGCCAGTGATTTCTTCACCTTTCTCTTCGCTTAAATCTGATCCGGATTATCTCGAGAATTGTTTACTGCATTCTCTTTTTTCTTCTACAGATCTTGATGCTGTCAATGAGGAAATCCAAGACCTTGTGATGGAGCTGGACATTTTCGAAGAAATTCCAAGGAATAAAGAGCTCAAAAGGGAGAAGCTGCCAGCCCGGTTCAGCAAAATTTGGAGGAAAAACGTGAAAAGGGCTCTGTTTCGCCCGAAATGAAGAAGAAATTGACCGAGACGAGAAAACAAGGCAGGACGGCCGTGGCGAAAGGAAAAATAGCCGATATGTCCATAACGGCCGAGATCAAGTCCATCACGACCGAGATAGATGGAAAGGTCGATATGCAGGGAAAATTGGTCGAAACAGAGAGACGTGGAAAAGGGATTCGTCAAACACGGGGCATCCCGGTCGAGATAGAGCTCATCTTGGTCGAGACAGAGACCAATGCAGGACAATCTAACTCCGATCCGCCTATTCTAGACCTGAAACCTCTACCTTCCCATCTCAGGTACGCCTTCCTTGGTCCAAACGACACCTTTCCTGTAATCGTGTCTTCTTTTCTGACGCAGGTTGAGATGGACAAGCTACTACGAGTTCTGAGACAACATAAAGCTACTATAGGATGGACACTGGGGGATATCAAGGGGATCAGCCCTTCTGTTTGCATGCACAAGATAATTCTGGAGGAAGATGCCAAACCGAAGAGGCAAGCACGGAGAAGGCTTAACCCCATCATGCAGGAGGCAGTGAAGAAAGAAGTACTGAAGCTTCTTAACCATGGGATGATTTATCCCATTTCAGACAGCAAGTGGGTGAGCCCGACTCAGGTGGTCGCAAATAAAGGAGGGATGCAGATCGTCAAGAACGCTGATGGAGAAGAGGTCGCCACCCGATCGGTCACAGGATGGCGGTTCTGCATCGACTACAGAACCCTCAATGCTGCTACGTGTAAAGATCATTTTCCACTGCCATTTATTGATCAAATGTTAGATAGACTTGCTGGTTACCCCTTTTACTGTTTTCTTGATGGTTATTCAGGGTACAATCAGATTGCAGTGGCACCTGAGGATCAGCACAAGACGACTTTCACATGTCCCTACGGTGTATTTGCTTACCGGAGGATGCCCTTTGGCCTCTGCAATGCTCCGGCGACCTTCCAGAGATGCATGATGGCCATTTTCCACGATCTGATAGAGGACAACATGGATGACTTCTCTGTTTTTGGTAGTTCTTTTGATATTTGTTTGCAGAACTTAGCTACCATCATGGAGAGGTGCATCGAGACCAACCTATGTCTGAATTTGGAGAAGTGCCATTTTATGGTACGTGAAGGGATTGTCCTGGGCCACAGAGTGTCAGCTGAAGGATTGGAGGTGGATCGAGCAAAAATCACTGCAATTGAGAAGATGCCACCACCAGTTAACGTGAAGGGAGTGAGGAGCTTTCTTGGTCATGCTGGATTCTACAGAAGATTCATCAAGGATTTTTCCCAAGTGTCTCGTCCTCTTTGTAATTTATTGGAAAAGGATGTCTCTTTTGTATTACACATATTCATGAACATAATCATCATAGACAATGAAAATAACATGAAAAGATAAACTAGAAAAACTGAAATCTTCCCAAGGAATTCAATCTTCAATAATACTCTTCTTCTTCTTCCTTCCTTGTGTTGTTTCTTCTCCAATAATTCTAATCTTCTTCTATGGGTCTTCTCTCTCCCCAATTTCGAGTTCCTTCAGTCCTTAAATAATTGTGGTGGATGAATCATGCCATATCTAGGATTAGATATGTGCTTATCTCCAAAAAATCAGGAACAAGATCTGGAAATCGCGCGCCATCGTTGATCAATGGTGAAGCTTCGTCGATCAACGAGCTTGATGGATGAGCATCGATCGACGCACAAAGTGGCGTCGATCGACGAGGTCCCTGACATTGTGTTCCTGCGTCGATCTCGTTGATTCCCTTCGTCGATCGCCTCCGGAACAGCTACGAACATGTTCCAATTTCCTCCTGTTTTCGACCAAAAACCTGCATAACTAACCAAACACAGCATTACAAGCACAAAAGCCAATGTATGCACAAAAAGACATGAAAACAAATCAAACATCACCAATTTAGTCAAAGAAACAATAGATAAGTTGGTAAAAATACTAACTTATCACTTCACTACACTTGCTTTCAGCATTGTCTTGGCCTACTTCAAAAGTATTTAAGCCAGTGCTGGATGCAGACAGAACAGGTTCCCGTGCACGCATAGAAGCTTGCTACACTACAAGATCCTCGAGTGACTCATATAGAGGATACTCTCCCCTTGCAGCAGCAACCCTCTTAAAGTCAAGGTATGAATCAGGAAGAGAGTTCAAGATAATATCAATCTCCCCTAGGGCACTGATATCATCTCCTTTCACCGTGAACCGTCTCATGAGATCAATCATAGACATCACATGATCAGTCCTCAAACTTTCCTCAACCATCCTCTTGCACACCAGATCGTGTACAAGGCAATAGTCAAGAGTTCGTTCCACATTGCCAAAAGCAGACAAGAGGTCCTTCCAGATCTCTCCAGCTCTATCATAGTTCTCATACTTGTGCTTTAATTCTCTAGACAGGTGGCCCATGATGAGCCAATAGGCAAAGCCATCATCCTCCTCCCATTCTTCATAGAATTCAAGCTCAAGTTCAGGAACTTCATCATAGCCAGGCACCAGTGGATCCATGAAAAGGACGTATGCTCGATTTTTCAGATAAATGATGTGTTTGATGCAAAAATTCCATTCAGGAAAATTCAGACCAGTTAAGGGATTGAGAGCAAGTATATGATCGACAGTAGACATAGATATATCTGAAATAATAAAATTTTAAATGAAAACATACATGTAGAACTTCAAAGACAAATGCATTGAAAACCTTTTGATAAATCAAATACAAATGTTTTCCACTAATTTCCCAAGAGTTCCCACCGCAAGCTACACTCGTAGACGTTTACGATGTCACCCTCAACTAGAACTGCGAGTTTTAAGCCCCAATTCTTTAATTTGACTACCATGTCAGGAACCTTTCGACACTAGAAATTAATAATTAGTGAAAACCTTAGACCAAGCCATCTCTCAAGGACAGGGAAGCAGCAACTGCATTATATCCTAAGATGCTTCTAAGCGATTAACCACAAATTTAACTCTGGCCAAAAGAGACAGTTTAGCATGGCACGTAACCATACCGCACAGCCCTTAAAGCTTTTGTTATCTATAATTTAAATCAATCCTAGAATACTTATGAAAGAGATCTACGCAAGCTACACTCGTAGACGTTTACGCAAAACCCTCCCACTATTCACATGATTTAAATTGTTTGTCTAGAAATCCAAACAACTGCAACCCATGTACCTCCAGGAACTAGCAAGCTACACTCGTAGACGTTTACTAGAGCGAGAGATACACTTACAGCCTAAGACCGCTTTGTGGAGGTCTATTGATTTTAATTTAAAAAATCCGCTTAGTATTTTTCTTTCAAAAGGTTTCTTATATGCGCACAGATAATTTCTTTGTCATTATATTTTCCAAATTTTTGCATGTAATTAAACAAGCCCAAAAATCCCCAAAACATAATCCAACAAGAAATTAATCACATAAGCATGCTTGAAAGCTGTAAATAATAAAAGCAGTAAAACATGCTAATAATAAATCACATAGCATACGAGGACAATTAAGGCAAACAATAATTCCTCGTGGCCCCAAAATAAATAAATAGGAAATAAAATCCTATCTAATAAAATTTGAAATTTGAAATTAATTAGGGTAGGCCCAAATCTTCTCAAATCCTCTTCAAATCTTCCTGGGCCTGCAAATCTTTATTCACCAAGCCTATTGGGCTTTAAGGTTTTGTGATTTGATGATTGGTCCTAAACCCTAATGCAAACCCTAGGATTTACACAAGATTGCACCAGCCGCCAAATTGCAAACCACTACGACGGGACAACAGCCACCGACGACGGGACAGGGTTTAGGGTTTAGGGTTTAGGGACAGCATGCCCCTGCGCACCGTCGCCCGCACCACTGCGGCCCGCAGCCGCCGCCGTGCACCGCCCTCCGTCGGCTCCATCTTCGTTCTTTGCCTCGACCTGTCTAATTACAGATTCGAAAAAAAATTACAAAATCTATTGTATTACAATTTTTCCTATCAAATCTAATCACGGATTTTTCCATGATTTTACAAAATAGATTCAACCCTACACGGATAAACCATCGCGGGCTGAATCAAACGGCTTGCCACGAGGAACAAAAACCATCCACGACAAAATAAAAATTCATACATGCATCAATGAATTTATTATGAACAACAGAGCCATAAATCAGAAACCTGGCTCTGATACCAATTGTAGGGATTTGTCCGTGAACCGAATTACTTAATCCAAATAAGCCGGATCGATTTATTATTTATTGTTCATAATACCAATTCACAAATCCTAGCATGCTCCTATGAATTTAATGCGTGGATAATGGGGATTACCTTAATTCCGTAGTCTTTGTATCAATTTTTCGCGTTTGAATTCCAATACTTGAATCAACCACGCGAATTAATTAAGTATGCGAAAACAGAAATTAGATGAATTCTAATTTCAAGATTTAATTAAAAAAACAAGAAAGAGGAATAATCTATTCTCCAGATTAGATCTTAAGGGTTGTATCCTAATGCTGTTCAGATCTGCTACTGGTGAGGATTCCACGGATATGTAGTTGTGCAGGCCAGAATCGAAATTCTCCTCCTCTCTCTCTAGGGTTTCACTGAATTTTAATTGTGTTACAACTTATGAGGGAGAGCTGTCTATATATAGACCTAGGGTTTAACCCTAATGGGCTGCTGGGCCTCTTTTCAGCATATTTAATTGGGCCAGACTTGGGACCTAATGCAAATAATAAAGTGGGTCTATAAATTAATTAATTCTCATGTCCACAACTTAGGACACAATTAATTAATTATTTTCACCACATAATTAATACTGACCTACCCCTTTATTACCACATTATGAGAACGGGATGCATTTAATTGAGAATCCCCATATTTAAGGTTACCGAACTTTCATACTTTATCGGAGCCTCTGACGAGCTCTATCTTCAATTAATTAATATCTTATTATTCCTGAGTAGTACTACTCAATCCTTATCACTCGTGCCTGTACTTAATCATCCTGCAGGACTTGGCAAGATGAATGTCATTGAGCTCCTCAGGGAATGTCCCCATCCTATTACTCGGATATGGTTACCTAAACCCAGTCTCAGGCAGTACTACACGAACTATTGTTACCCAAGATGCGGATATACGAGCACGTTACTTAGGCTCTCCACCATGGCAAGTCAAAGCAACAGTCAATTCGTGCAAACCCTTAAACCTTCGTTAGGGTTTGGACTCAATCAAGAACGAGATCTTGTATTCGCTGATGTCAGACAGTCGAATACATCTCACTTCGGTCCATCAATACGCCACCCTTGCGTACCAGCATGTCAAGTAACCAAGACAGACTAATTATTCCGACAATTCCACAACCATCCTGACAAACGTATCCTCATACGCTGTCTCGGCTGTGATAATATTTATGTCTCACTAGGTCAAGTGATCATACTATCTTCCGCAATCTAGTACACGCCTTATGATCGTCCCTATCGGTGAGACAAGAGGATACCATTGTTACATACATGTAAGTTTGTTTGATAGATAGGAGAAATAAATTGTTGTATACTCATTGTAATAAATGCTTTCTGTGTACAAAACCCATCACGAAACACATGAGAACTCCAATGGGGTCCAGTTACAAACTTTGTAGAGATGTCAAAGGTGTTGATGTTGAACTCACCATGTATAGGGGGATGATTGGTAGCTTGTTATATCTTACTGCTAGTAGACCTGACATATTGTTTAGTGTAGGTGTTTGCGCTAGATATCAGGCCATCCCTAAAGAATTGCATCTTAAATCGGTTAAAAGAATCATACGTTACATCTCCGAAACTACTAGCATGGCCCTTTGGTTCTCAAAGAACTCTGACACTAATATAGTTGGATTCTGTAATACAGATTGGGCAGGAGATGTTGATGACAGGAAATGTACAAGCGGAGGAGGATTTTTTGTTGGAGGTAACTTAGTATCTTGGAGCAGTAAGAAACAGAACTGCATCTCTCTTTCCACCGCCGAAGCTGAGTACATCTCAGCTGTAAGTGGTTGTACTCAGCTACTTTGGATGAAGCAAATGCTTGACGACTATGATTTGACATCTGATACTCTAACCCATTTCTGTGATAATGCAAGTGCTATTGAAATCTCAAATAACCATGTTCAACACTCTATAACTAAACACATATATATTAGGCACCATTTTATCAGGGATTTAGTAGATAAGAATTTGATCTCACTGGAATATGTTCCGACAAAAGACTAACTAGCTGATATTTTTACGAAAGCTCTGGACTCTGAACGATTTTACTTTTTAAGAAATGCTCTTGGAATGTGTAATTCTCCTTATAGAGAATTTACGTCTTGTATTTTTTTTTTTTTGTCAAAAGTCTGACACCAAAGGATCAAAGGTTGCAAGTTTAACTGATTATTATTTTGCCTGTTATAAAATCAAAGACACAAAGTGAGGCCATTTGATTATAAAACATGGTTGTTGTGATCAGATATCCTTTCTACGATTTTTAGTTCTATGATCAGTACGTTGTTAGAACTCTAATCAAGTGGAATAGATGAGCAGAAAAAGGAGACTCGGACTAATTTTTAAATTCAACAAGTACTGAAAATTGGATGTGGTTAGGCACACAATTTCTGTGGAAAACGTTGATCAACAAGTACTGGAAATTGGATGTGATTAGGCACACAATATCTGTGGAAAAGGTTGAACTTTTTTCAGGTACCTTGCATGACTTTGACACTGAGGTGTTAAACTTTTGACTGCTTTACTTTAAAATTATAATTATCGCTTTAATTAAAATCTTATGTTTAGAGCTTTTGAATCAGTTTGTTGCGATTTAGTCGGTCAATTAAATTTTAAATTATGTGATTAACATCTTATCTGCTTTAAAATCCCAAATTTTTTGGCACCTTTATTTATGTGTTGAAAGATGGTGTGGTTAAAACCTTAGTGTTTAGAGATTTTGTTAGGGTTCCCGATTTTTATGCATTTTCCAGGTTTTTCTCTCTTGTTTGTTAAAGCGCGCCCTTATTTAATTATTTTATTGTCTTCTCTTCTTTTCCCTACACATCAAAACATTAATCTCACCCCCTTCTCGAGGAATCGACTCTTCCTCTTCCCTCTCTCCCTCGTGTGTTAATCGCATGTGTCTCTCTTCTCCTCAAAAATGGTCGGCGACTCTCAAGATGCTTTCAATGAATTCCTCCAAAAATCTCTCGCATCTCCAAAAAGCATGCAGAGGTTAAAAGCTTCTCTCCCACCGTCTCTTCTCCAATCCTTAATGGCAACCCCTGAACCTTCTTCTTCTTCCGCCCAAATCCCTTCTAAAAATCCTTCTTCCTCATCACCTACCCGATCAACCCTACTGAAAAAGAAACCTCTGAACCCAAAATTCCTGAAGCTTCCACTGAACCCACTCTCTCAAAGCCCTCAGAAACTGTAATTGAAACCGATCCCTTACATAAAGACCCTACTGTTCCTGAATCTGAAGCCACTTCACCGGAAAAACAACTCCCACCAGTCTCTGACACTTGTATTGTCTGAGATACTGTCACTGAAATCAACAAGGAAGAAGAAAATGTTCTGATCGAAGAACCTGTGAATCAAGTGTTCCCAGGAGAGTTGGAGAATCCCGTTAATCCTAATGACCCTGGGGATCTAAAGGCCATTGGTGCTAGCCTAAGGAGTCCGGTACTGTGCAAATGCCAAAGAGGAGGTCAAAGAGACTGTTCGAGGAATCGGTGAACAAGTCAAGGAAGAAGGCCACTGCCAAGCGCAAGCGGGAGCATAAGACCCAAAGTTTTCAGAGGAATCTTAAAGACTCTCCTCACCAGGATGTCGAAGGGCAAGAAGGTGTTGTTGAAGAATCAGAGGCTCAGTCTAACAAAGGGGTGTCAGACTTTGGTTCATTTGATGAACCAGCTTCGGATGAGGATTACAAAATGAATCCATTGGAGATAGAAGAAATCACTAATGACTCTGGTGGCTCTGAGAAGAAGACTAAGGCAACTGGAGCTGAATCTGAGACTTCATCAAAAGGAGCAAAGAAATGGAAAAGGAAGCAATCAACGCCTCAGTCCCTCAGCAAAGCTAAGTCCAATAAGAGCTCTGCTTCTCTCTTTGACGTGGTTGCTAGCCTGAAGAAATTGAAGAAGGAACCTGTGTCAATGCCTGAACTATCGAAATCCATGGGCACTCAAAGTGCACGACGTACCCCTGTCCCTGATGAATATGATAGTGATTATGGTGTTGAAAAGGCTTACAATGATAAGTTATATCATTATGGGGCAAAGAGTGTTCTGAATGTTTTTCTTGACAAGGAGTTTAAGATTGAGATAATTATGGATTCTGTGCATTTTGAGAAGTTCGGGTTAGACATTTTGTTAACTAGGAGGGGTTTAATTGATACTTTGACTAAGTTTGCTGAATTTGAGCCCTCAGTAGTTAGAGAATTCTATGCTAATATGATTAAGGAGGAGGTGTTTGCAATGGGAAAGGCAAAGTTTGGCAAAACTTATGTCAGAAGGTGTGTCATACGGTTTGATGCTGAAGCCATCAACACCTTCCTTGGACTTCGTTCCATTAATATTGAGCCGAACCCTGCCTCCGATGAGCGTGCATTGTTGGAGGAGATAACCGATGGGAAAATGAAGAAATGGTCTGGCAAGATGGCATCCACAGTCCTAACCTGGAAGTATGCTGATTTGTACAAAATTGCTATCAGTAATTGGGTTCCGAACAAAAATGCTTCTGTGCTTACAAGAGAGCAGGCTGACCTGATTTATAGGATTGGTAAAGGTTTACCCTTTAACCTTGGTCAGCATGTTTTACTAACATTTTACGTGCAACAACAAGACAGGACAACACTTTTCTTCCTTATACCTGCCTGATTTATGCACTGATGAGATCCCAAGGTGTTAAAGCTCAAGGAGATGATGTGCTCAGTGATCCGGCTCCCTTGGTGTTTGCTCAGACTTTGATCCGCGCTGACAAGAGAGTCAAAGACCTCCCTTACACTTCAATTGATGATGAAATGGATGAAGACCCTGCTGATATCAAACCCTCTTCCTCCAAGATCTTCAACTCCCGAGAAGATGCACTGAAAAGGTTGCCCATCCTTATCTCAAACATGGAGCAGAATTTGGCAGACATGAAGGCCATGTATAATGGACTTCTCCTTCCTGCGTCCATTCAGGTGTAGAAATGACTAGAAGCTCGGGTGGAGGAGGATTGGAACAAAGCTTGGCAGGATCTCTCTACAGTCCTTATCTCTGACCTCTCAGTATCAAAGTCTCTTCTGCTGCAGCTGTGTCTCTGAAAAACAATTTACTTTATGTTTTTAAGTTTCTGTTGGATATTTTTAAATTTATGCTACTTTTGGAATGGTTTAAGATTCAGGGGGAGTTTTCTTTAACCCCTGTAATATTTTTAATGCATCTTTTGGTTTTTCTTTATCATGGTTGATCCATATTTACTTATGTGTTATGGTTGATCCATACTTTAATGTGTTTATCATGGATGAACCATGCAATGTTTATTTTTGGGAATGATTGCAGGAAGGATAAGTTTAAGGGGGAGATTGATGATGCCAGTGTTAGACTTTTCCAAAGTCTAACACTGACACTTTAACATCCTTGTGTTAAACTTATCCTTCCCTGCCAAACCTTGGCGGTTACAACCGTTCCCTATTTTTTAGGGCTGCGAATCTAAACCCTAATTTCGGTTTTTCTAAGATCCTAAATATCTGGGATCGTGTATATTATTGTTACTAACTGTATATTACTATTATTTTCAATTTTATCTTATAGGAAAATAATGAGAGTGCCCCCACAACTCAAAACCACCCCACATGAGCTTAGTGGAGCTTCGAGGACGTGCAACGAAGCAGGTGGACGTAGGAAGTGATCAGGGTCACGAATGAAAGTGTGGCCAATGAGAACGTGCGCTCCAAGTAGTCGAAATAAATAGGAGATTCGAAGATTGAAGACTTTGAGCGTTTAAAGAGTAAGAAAGAGTATACCACGAGAAGTTCTTCAAGGCATTTGGATCTCAACCCTCACGAATCATTTCAGCACAAGGTTAACAAGTCTAACGTGGAATCTATCTCCGGAGAGTGAATCCAACGGTAGAGAAGCTGTTAGAGTTGTTTTGTGCTTATTTATTTGTGAGCTTTTGTTGAATTTCTTCAAGGGAGTGAACCAAGAAGAAATTCAATATTGTTTTAATAATTTCGCTTTGCTGTGTAGCTCAAAATTTCATAGTAAAATCATTTTTTTCCGTGAGGCGCTCATGGGTTTAGAAATAAACCCGTGAAATTTTTTATTCCACTTTGTCAAACTTTTCAAACTCTAACTCTAACACCTTTACATTATTGGTAAACCGGGCACTAAATTCTTTCAAAAGGAATTATCCAAATTTTACTCTTTTCAAAATATGTTCAATTCTCATCATTTTCCAAAATAAATTTGTATACAATCATTGTTAATAATATTGCAAAACTTAAATGACATTATAGTTTATAGCATATAACAAAGAAGTTTATTTGTTTACAAAATTTAGAGAATCAAGATTGTCCAAATAAATAAACAATATCATTTTTATTTCCTATTCTTGTAGCACTAAACTATAATTACTCTAGAGTCGTTACAAAAATATATATTAAGCTAATTTTATAATTTTATCAAGCTATATTAAATTTAACTTTTAGATATAAGATTATAAAAATTATGTGGAACAAAAAACATACAAATACTGAATACATGACAAAAGAATGTAAATATGGAGATTCATGTTTTGTTTTCTTAAACTTTTATTTCTTTTGGGACAAATTTATTTTAATTTCTAAAATTTATCAATTTTTACAAACAGAACCCAAAGGGGTTAAAAATATGTAATTTAATATTTTCGTAATTAAATTATGTCCAGTCTATTGTTTTTTAATGCATTAAATTCATATGTTAGGAAAAGTATTATATTTTTATGTATCAAAAGATATTAATATTTTTATGAGAAAATAGGAAAATACATTCTCATATTTTACGTTAATTTAATCGTAAAGTGATAAATAACATTAGTTAGGCGTTGTCACATGATACCACGCGAGTATCGTTACGTTGGTTTGGCGTTGTCACATGATAGTGTATTATTTTTACCTAAAGTATTAATTCCGTGCAATATTCGGATGAAATTCTTGTTGTAGCTAGTATGAGATTGAGGTAGGGAAAATTAGAGAAATACGAAAAAAAAAAAAGTAACTGGAGCAAAATTTAAAATCTTTCTAAATTTTAAAATTATTAGGATATTATTATTAACAAAACTTATATTATAATAATATCCTTAAACCAAATTAGGCATAAAAATTTAAGGTTTTTGTCCTGATGCATGATGCACGTCAGTGTGACATTAATAAACAATGTTAATTGTCCCTTATTTGAGGTATTGCCGTATTGGTGAAATTATCTTATTTATTTCCTTAAATACATATAAATGTATGAGTTTAAATTAATGTAAAAAAAATCAACAATGTTGATTAGTTATTTTCTTACCTCCAACTTCCACTATGATTTATTTTAGTTTTAAGACTAACAAAGTTATAGAGGAACTTTATTTACCATAAAATTGAAATGAATATATTATTAATATACACTCTTAATCCCCCTCTATCTCCGTACATGTCAACTCCACCCTCTTTTCTCTCTCCACATATCAACTCCATTACGAATCACAATCATCATCTTTTTTTTATCTCTAGAATCTATGACAATCTTATATTCTCTCTGTCCAATTTATTAGTTTCACTTTCTTTTTTGGTTTGTCCCACTTATTAGTCTCATTTCCTAAAATGATAAACTTTTTCACACTTACCAATAAAATATTAATTCCACTACACTCATAAACATTGATTATTGTGTCATTTCAAAATGGGACTATTAATTTGGGACGGAGGGAGTATCATTTAATGTAAAGCACCCATTCTTTCTTCCTCTCTGCCTCTCTTTCCTTTTTCTTTTCTACATCTACATCTACATAATCATACCTCTATGTCCCAATTTGTAACAGGCAACGGCTGAGAGACTCTGTGGGAGAGATGTATTCCAGATTTTACGGTGCTTAGATGGCCAAAACTTATTCAACGATGGAGGAACGGGTTGCCATGTGTTAACTGTTTAAAGACGTTGGGTTAGCTGACCAGAGCAGCGAGCTGTGGTGCGTGGGCTGGAGCTTCAACAGTGACAGTGGCAAGGATGGTGGCTTTTCCCGTGCAACGCGATAACATAGATGTGATGGGGCTTAGCAAGTTAGTTGGAATAGCGGTAGCTTCATTGCATGGACATGTACTCAATTTGAACATATTTATAGATATTATCCTATGGCTCCGAAATTTTTAAATGAAAACTGTAAATTTACTGAATCACTAAATCTATTAGTCTCTGTGTCTGCGATAAGCAAATTGTTATTGATATTATAATATTCTTGGAAATGGTGAGATTTTATTTTTGGGTTTGAGATTTTGACTTTGCTTGTAGGATTGAGTTTTTTTAAACTTTGAGAAATGATTTTGAAAGCTTGCTGTTGGTGTGGCTCCGGAGCAGTGCAATGGCTCCATTAGTTTTGTGATCTGTGGGACTCTGAGAGCTCCCTCTGATCCCCGCTTCTTCTTCACCAACACTTGGATCGGTTTTCAATAAGTCGACAACTTGAAGGTCAAGGGCGGTGGCTACTTGGACGGCCAAGGCCATATTGCCTGGAAGTATAATGATTGCATCACCAACTCCAACTGCAAACCTCTTCCATCTGTCAGTTTTTTTTAAAAAAATTTAATGTTATTTATCAAATTCATATCATCTTTGTGTTTTTGTCTGGTTTGATTTCTATGATCTTCGTGTGTTTTTGTGTTTTGATTATTGCTTTGAGTTGTGTGGTGGAGGTGAGGTTAATTAGAGTAGTTAATATCTTTTTGCATATTGAAATTCTTGGTTTTTGGAGGAGAGATTTATGGCATCTAAATATTAATTAAATTGGAGCTAATATTCGGTTAAAATTAATTTATTCTAACGCGCTGCCTCATTTAATTTGATTATTGAATGGTTGAATAAGGACGTTGATATTTAGATTAAAGCCTCATTTAATTTGTTAATAAAATTGTTAATTAAGGCCATTGATATTTAGATTTGAGAGGTCATATTAATTTAGACCGTGTTTGATCCTCATCTTTTTCATTATTATGCTAAATCTTAAGCTGAATTTAGTTACAAAATAAAATATAGATAGAGGATCCTCTATATATATATATATAAATAAATATATATATATATATATATATATATATATATATATATAAAGCATCCAAAAAGAATTTAAAAAATTGATGGTTTGCATGAAATATATATGCAACAATCTACAAATTTTAAATGTGTTGATCCTCTTGCAATGAGTATGGTTATCATGACCATTCTGTGTGGCATGTTGGTGCATTAGTTCTGCTGAAACTGAATCACCTTTAAACTCAAAAAATATGAATTTTTCAATAAACTCAGAAACATCAAGTATTTAGGTAGATTAACAATTTTATATATTAAAAAAAATGTATGGTTGTGGATGTAGCTAAGGCATATATATATATATATATATATATATATATATATATATATATATAGGGTAGTGATCAGGTGAGAATAGGAGTTACTATGAGAAATAAGAATAAATCTCGCGCGTCCATCTCATCAAATCGACGAACAGGATTCATTCTCAGCATATTGAAAAACGCAGCATTTTTGCCCCAATATCGTGCAGTTTTCGTCTTTAAATGCTAAAACTGTAAAAAATACTCAAATACAAACAACAACCTGCATTTTAAGCCCGATTTACTTCATTTTAGCCCAATTTACTTCATTTTTAGCCCAATTTACTTCATTTTTACATAAATACGAATAAAAAAAAATTAAACATCTTCATCTTCAAAGCAACAGCACGAGCGTAGTCTCTATAAAACTCAATACCAACATCAACAGTTCTTAAAACTATGCCGTTAAAATGCTTCATCTTATCAACACACTTTGGAATAAATGAACATGTAAAATACAAAAATGCACAAAATTAACACTAAAGATGCACAATATAATAGAAAAAATGAACATCGATCTGAATAAATTTTTTTTTTAACTATAATCATGCATAATTAACAACGTCGAGACCGAACACGAATGCGAAATCCATAAACAAAGAAAAAAAATCTGATCGACAAAAGAAATATAAATCAATTCGAACAAAGAAGGAACAAATGAACATGTAAGATACAAAAATGCACAAAGTTAACACTAAAGATGCACAATATAATAGAAAAAATGAACGTCGATCTGAATAAAATAATTTTTTTAAACTATATTCATGCATATTTAACAACGTCGAGACCGAACACGAATGCGAAATCCAGAAACAAAGAAAAAAATCTGATCGACAAAAGAAATATAAATCAATTCGAACAAAGAAGGAAGAAGAAATCAAATCGCGCGAAGAAAGGAATAAAAAATCTAATGAGATACTATTTTAGATTAAAAAAAAAAGCTAAAATTACAAAATAACCTTAATTTTGCAAAACTGCAGGATAATCGAGGAAAACTGCACACGGAGTAAAATAGATCATGAGCGTTGAAATCACAAAATCAAAGGCTAAGATTTATTCTTATTTCTCATACTAAAAACTATTCTCATATGATCACTACCCTATATATATATATAGGGTGCATTCATGGCTGAACATGTGTCCATGAATGAACAAAGACCAAAATCCAGCCTTTGATTTCGAAAATAGACGTCCCAGATTTTATGTTGTCATTTATCATTATTGCTAGCTTCTTCTATCATTAAAAGAGTAAATTAGTCCTAAACGGGAAAAAATGGAATGAAATTAAATCTACATGCTGATTTTTCGGATTTAGTTACCAAATCAAATCCCCCACGATTTTTTCCATTATTATCATATAAATTGGAAAGAGAAAATACACCATGATTTATTCCATAATCTTAAGTTAATCGTTATCATTGTTTATGGCTTTGTGTGTCATTGTTTATGGTTTTGTGTGTCATTGTAAGGTAATTCTGTCAACTTCCACTAATATATTATCGTTAAAATGTATAAACAATTTTAATTATTCATACAATGATAGTGAATAAAGATAACAATGATCTTAAAGGTGTATTATAAATCAATTAAGATTAAAACGATAATTTTGATAAAATGATATTTAATAAAGGTAACAATGATAATAAAAAACAGCGTACAATGCTACATATTAACTGAGTTCACACAATGTAGAAAATAAATAAATAATTATCAATCCATTAAACAAGAATTCAAACAATGAAACATTTATTCAAAAATAATGACACTCATCTAAAATAACAATGATTTCCGGTCCCTACTTGCACTGCTATGTGATGAATAAACCACTCGCATGTAAACCACCTCCACACATTTGTAGGCCAAAGCAGAAGCCATGTCTTTTGACTTTTCATATTCATGGGCACAAAACCTGCACAAAATTACTTCTCAACAAATAGAAATGATATCCGAGTCGATACATGTCTACCTGAGTGCTAACCACCACTAGACAATGGAAAGTGCATACGCCATGAACCAACTGGTATAAAAATAAGCGTTTATAATTTGTCTTTGCCATGAAGAAATATATGCGAAAACTAGTTATATCCACCGCCTAAAGATTCAGTGAGAAAGCATATGAACATGCAATTCTAAGGTAGATTAGAGATGAAGATCATAATAACTTACTCGCAGGGTTTTGCAGTGCTGCTATATATAAGAATTGAATGCATCAATTCATTGTTCTTGGTAGCTTCAATACTTCCAGATTCTAGCAAAGAGGCTCCATGGAGAAACTTGTGGGCAGCTTCAAAATTAAGTCCATTACTCCCGTTGGACCCAGAATTCTACAAAACAGAATTTGGTTGTGAGAATTTAAGAAAATGCAAAATATCTTGAACACCAAAAAAATATAAATCAATCTTAAGACGATCGGCCATGGGTAAGGGGGCGGCGAGGGCTGGGTGATGGTGGAGATGGCGGCGGCGAGGAGGTGTCGAAGCACAATGGAGGAGATTAGGTTTTCTGCAAAGTAAATGTAACGTTGAATAATAATTATATGAGAAAGATATTTAATTGACAATGAAATATAATAATTATGGGGAAAGATATTTAATTGGAATGAAATTTGGGATTTCCATAACTAATAGTTTTATATAAATATGTGATATCTATATTACCCTTTACTTAATATAAAATTAATTAAAAAATGACACGTGGCACATTATGGGACGTCCAAATTTTAAGATGAATGGCTGGATATATGATCATTGTTCATTCAGCACATATAGTTCGGATTTGAACGCAACTCTCTCTCTCTCTCTATATATATATATATATATATATATATATATAGGGGGGCTGATCTGGTGAGAATAGCCCTTATCATGAGAAATGAGAATAAATCTCGTCCATAGATTTGACAACATCAACGATCCAGATTACATAAGAGCTTTAACAAAAAAAGCGGCATAATATCCTCATTTTACTTCATTGAAGGGCAACATAGTCATTACGAACGTACAAGACGCAAAAATTGTGTATTGTTCATTTTATATATTATATACTTCATTTTAAGTTAGTTATACTTCATTTTATCTCAATTGCGAATCATTATAAAATAAATTCGATTCGTATTTTGATTTTACACGTGACATGCATTTTATCTTAGCAGTTCTTCATTATATCTTAGTTATTCTTCATTTTATCTCAATTGTGATTCATTATAAAATAAAATCGATGAGAATTTTGATGTTACATGTGACATACATTTTATCTTACCAGTTCTTCATTATATCTTAGTCATTCTTCATTTTATCTCAATTATTGTTCATTATAAAATAAATTAAATAAAAATAAAATCAATTTTTCGGAAAAAATGATTTCAATTCAGTTCATTTTATCTCCTATATACATCATTAAATGAAAAAAAAATCAAATTTTTAGAAACAGTTCTCTTCATTTTATATCCTCTATACTTCATTAAACGGAAAAAATTAAATTAAATAAAAATAAAATCAATTTTTCGATAAAAGTATTTCAGTTTTCTTCATTTTATCTCCTATAGAAAAAAATCAAATTTTTAGAAACATTTCTCTTCATTTTATACTTCATTAAATGGGAAAAATTAAATTAAATAAAAATAAAATCAATTTTTCTGAAGAATATGTTAAGTTCTGTTGGGAAATTTGGCTAAGTTTCCTTTCCCCAGTAGTTACTTGTTTAGACTCTAGTTTTGGTGTTTTGGTGGATCAAATCCTAAGTCCTACCAGCGTCAGTTTGTCTCTAGAATAGCTCTAGTCTCAAATGTAAAGTCCTGTTTAGGTCTTTTGAGTTGTAAGTCGTAGCTGATCAAGACTCATGCTGGCACTGTTCACCAGCATGAGAAGTGCTTACCACTGGTTACTGTTCACCAGTTGGAAAAAGTCACATCCGAAGGCGGCTGACAAAGTCTCGTGCTGACACTGTTCACCAGCATGAGAAGAGCTAATGATTGGTTACTGTTCACCAGTTGGGAAGGATTTCACCAGCAGGCGGCTGA